>VXBO01006107.1:202718-254504 GCA_013400135.1 Rhinoptilus africanus | reverse complement strand
ACCATTCTATGATTCTATTTGGGGCTCATCAAATTCAACTCCATTTTATTTTTTTAATCAT
Source organism: Rhinoptilus africanus (assembly GCA_013400135.1). Taxonomy (NCBI): domain Eukaryota; kingdom Metazoa; phylum Chordata; class Aves; order Charadriiformes; family Glareolidae; genus Rhinoptilus; species Rhinoptilus africanus. The sequence continues at coordinate 254,443 of VXBO01006107.1, read as the reverse complement.
TCTTAGTGCAGGGTACTACACATACAAACTTTTAGCTTAGACTAAGCCAATCTTCAAATTTTTCATAGAAAGATATTAAAAATAGAAATATAAATGCTTTCAGAAAGGTAGTCCATTAAAAAGTTAACAACTAAAACAGGTCTTTGAAGCTATATTACCCTGGAGATTAAGTCCCTTACCTGTTCTTGTGTGAACTGAACTAGCAGTGCTTTTACCTGTGAGACAGAAATTAAGCTTCCAGTTCTCACTAGGACTGTCAATGATAACTGTCTGTGTCTTCTTGTGCTAGTTTCCAGGAAAAACAAAAAAACAAAAAAACCACACCAACCCCCAAACCAACCTGCTTTATAGAGATAAAAAGATATTCTTTACTCATATAACATAAAAGTTCTGTGTCAGCTGCAGAGACTTTATTGTATTGCTAAAACTCCAAGAGTTAGTACAGGTAAGAGCAGAAATCAACTCTTATTAGGAAGCTAAAAATGTGGAAAAGGGAGCTCTTAGAAGCTGCTAGAAATGGTAGAGGCCTTGGGATAATTGAGACTCTGTCAGACAGTTCTTATGGTTAAAATTTAGCTTCCACTTATGTCACGTGACCCTGCGGAAACTTTGGGGACATAAAACTCTGATAGATAACAACCCTTCTTTTCTGCCTGCAAGAAATGCTGAATCAGACCTTAATATGTACTTTTACTTCAGGCTTTATCAACTAAAATGGTAGTAGTAGAGTTTCAGAATTAAAGCTTATCTCAGGTATTTCTAACAACATTTAAGGTCTATATCAGTACAGAAAAATAAACTAGCTAGAAAAATAAACTAGAAAAATTTTAGCTAGAAAAATAAACTAAGTATAGAATCTAAGAGCTATAATGTCCACAAATTGACTTTTAATCATATTCTACAGACCTTTAAAAATAAAAGAATTTGCACCCAAACCCTAGAGATCGTTAAACCATGCTTATGGCTTAACCATAAACCATCCCTCCCATATTTTTAATTTTCATTACCTATCCCACTGCATGTATGATAACGACATGAGAAGATTAAAGCAAACACTGTATCATTTGACACTAGTTATTTCTGGTCAACACTTCAGTAAACTTCCCTCGCTTTGTGTCAGAGCCTTGAGGGCATTTAATGTTCCTGACTAACCTCACCTGTGGCTTCCATACTATGGTCTAACTATGGGCTCAGGAACCCTTCCTAAGTTTAGATCCAGGTCTTCAGTCTCTGCTTGAGATTTGTTGTAGGAATGCTGATCTCCAGCAATGCCCTTGCCCAACACTTTAAACCATTTACAATTGCATGCAAAACATTGTTGCAGGTTTTGATGTGGGAAGGGGAAGCTGGATTCGAATTCATGATGTATCTCTGAAAAAGAAGCAGAGGAGCTGATACTTTGTTCTGGCACAGAAAATCTGATCTTTGCTCCCTGCTTTAACTGAATCTATGTCGCGTGTTATTTTGCACTCCCTGCATTACTTTGAAAGAAATTGAAAACTGGACTAAGACTGAGAATAAAAACATTTAATGAGAGCAGAATTCAGTTCCGCTGGATGTTGGTATATCCTCTAAGTTGAAGGAGGCCAGATATAGTACTTACACTCCAAGCATTCAAAAATTATACTGAAGGCCAAAACAGTTTGTACCAGCAAGACTCTGAGGAGAAGAGGACAAAATTACTTCCACAAACCTGAGAAATTTTGAAGGGCTCTGAGTTTTGTTCACTATTTCTAGTCAGTTTAAAAATGTCATATTGGAGGTTATCAAGCTAACTGCACTCAAAAGCAGAGATCAAATCACAGACCAGATAGACACCTAAACTAAATTTTGCATCAGGTGAGCAGAACAGGGAAGTATTTAAACTAATCTTTCACTGCAGAGCTTAATGGGGACGAGTTTAGCCTCTTTGCAGTGTCACTCCCTCAGAGCAGTCTTAATGTAAAGTGAATCTAAATCAGGTTCACTAAAGCCTAGGAGAAAGTAGAATCATGCAAAGGCAGTACTAGGTATGACTTTGGCCTGCTTAAGCTGTTACAGAAATGTAGCCCAATGTATGTCTCCAAGGGCTGCTGACCTAGTAAAGTAAAGAAATCTTCGTTTGCCACTAGGGTTATCCAGTCAAATACATTTCTGTGCTTTTTCCTTTAAATACACATTGCTACCAATTTATATCACTGTTCTTTACAAACGTGTGAAGCACAGAAAGGTTATACTTTTCTTGTAGAGACCAGAATAGCCACTTACAGAACACTTGCGCAAGATTTTACCCATGCTAGTATCAGAGAAGCAGAAAAATAAACCAGGAACCCCTGGCTCAAACTCAGGTCATAATTAATATCAGATAACCAGCTATGAACCGCTTAATTACTAAATGAGCATAACAGGTCAGCAATATTAAAAAGTANGAGAGAGAGAGAGAGAGGGAGATGTGAATGGGGTCAATTAACGCGCTTGAATTTTTTATGAAGTAAATGACCTTCGGGGTTTTGCAGATTTACTTGCGTAAAGAGCGTCGTTGTGCTCTGTTCGGTGTATGAAAAGCTTTTCTTTACTTGGAGTATGAGTTAACCGTCACTGGGGAAAGAGAACTGGAAGGAGCAGCTNTTAGCATTAATTTTTTCTCTAGAAAATTTGCTCCAAAGCCCCTGACAGAATTTTAGGTGGCACTGTGTTGAATTAGCAACTGAAGGATCAAAGGATCTGTTGCTGTCTCAGAAGCTTGCCTTGCTGTCCGAAAAGGTAATAATTGCTGTTGGCTCAAGCAGATGAATAGCTGTCATGCCACATAAACACTGTTTGCTAAATTAATTGTTATTATACATGAACATTAACTTATTAGTATAAATATGTAACTTGTGTAGGGCTCAGAATGTAGCCATGTAATTCAGCTTCAGTGATGGAAATGCTATAGCTCTGCACTTTCTGGACAAACTGGGGAATGTCTACATCAGAACAAAAAGAATAAGAATTTTGGAAAGTGACGNATGCTGTTCTTGGTACAAGCAGGTGGCCCAAATGAGGGTTGCTGGAAAGTCAGTGCTTGGCCAGAGAACAAGGTCACCTCTCAGCTGCAAAACGGTTGGCTCATAATGAGCCACAGGAGAGTATCCTGTTGTAATCAATTACTTTTAAGAACTGCCTGGTCTTTGGTAATATTGAGGCTGCCTTATAATACCTCTATGGTAAATATTTATATATAGCGATGGATGTGTATGTACTCCAGAAATGTAAATATTTTATAATGTCTCATTTGCACTGGTGGTCTCTGGACCAGATGGTCCAGAGAAACTGATAGAATAAGTTACCAATCAACCAGATAAATTGCTTATAGATTATCTGTCTCAACAAACAATAATTGAATATTAAAATGTCTTAAGAATACAGGCAAAGGTATTGCTTTATTGCTGTCTGTCTTTCTGTTTTGCTGTTCTTTTTAGAACTTCTCATAGTTTGGTGCTTTGATACAGTGTAAGGTTTTTTGAAAAAAGTGTTTTTCACATGATGAAAGAGGACAACAGAAAGGTCATAACATGCTGGATCCGATGGTCATTTAACTCTGGTTCTCCATGTGTTGCTGCAGTGGAGTCAGTACGTTTCCACGTTGTCTCTAATTTGCCTTTTTCCTTTTATTGCAGTGTTTTGTTCTCTTTTGAGAACAGTCTCTGATTTCATTATTTCCATCTTTGTGCTTTAGCAGCTCCATTAATATGCCCTTCTTGGAAGTGTACCNAAAAAAAAAAAAGAACCAGGCTTACTCACACTAGAAACCAAAAAGGTCACACTACATATGTGAGCTGATAACTTAAGCTTGCAGAATCTCCTTCCTTTGAAGTTGCTAAGAACCAGTTAAACAAAACTTAACATAGTGTATTTATAATTCACCACAGCCCTTGAGCATAGCACGTGCTTTTAGAAGTCTCTTCCACTCCCATATTTCTAGGATTCCTGTTGCTGTTAATAATCTCAACACATTTCTTTTCTCAAATTTTGCAGAGATGGCAATGAAATTGTACAAGATAGTAGTACTAGAACAGCTTCTTTTTAACTGCAAAAGAAGCAATGGAATCTAAAAGCATTTACTCACTGTGAATTATTAGAGCCACTGCTGACAAAACCATTCATAAGAAAATTGCAAATATGTAACACAGAAGAAATCTGGATGCCTTCTCAAATGAAAGGTGAAAATTAAAGTTTAAAACCCCTGCCTTATTTTCTGAAAGCTTTGATTCACATGACATATATATTACCTAAGGCCAGACTGCACAGCTTTTGTCAGCATTTGTAATGCATGTCTGTGAATACATCAGAAAAAACTTGTTGATTCAAGTCCTTCCTCTTAGTCTGGAAAGCTAACTATCCAGAGAAGTGGAAAGTCTCTACTTTCAGGTATTGTTTTTAGGCCAATTAAGAGAAAAATATCATCTAAATGTCATATGCTCTTTTACAGAACTTCATATGCAGTCTGCCATGAAAACAGTCCTTCTGACCTCAAGATGAGGTGAGCTACATTGTTTTCAATGTTTGGGATGATCAACCCAATCATTTTTCTTTTAGCAGGTTCTTAACATGTATTAAGCCCACAGAGCAATCCTGGTTTTCAATAAGCCACATCAGAAACAACCTAGAGGTCCCATAATCTTCTAAACGCACACAAGTAGAGAATGAATTGGGACTATGTTGTCAATTTTCCAGTTGACTGAACGTACCTTGAAGCACTCTTGAGTATACTTCTGCAGTACTGAATGACACACCCAACAGTCCCCTTCTGCACGCATTGTCCTTGTAACACGTCATTTCACTGCTCCCCACTTAATTATTCTTTTTAACTTTTAACCAAAACTGAATTGGTTAACAAGTAAAATGTTTTAACTGTGAAATCTCAGCTGTTTTATTGAAAAATTGAAGTTTCAACTAAATGGAAATTTAAGATTTCACAGATTCATCTAAATCCTGGTTCCATGTTCCTCAAATATTAAGTGAAAACACACAGGGTAGGAGACTGTCTTCCTACTACCGTGACTGTAAATATAGTCCTCCAGAAAGACTGGCCACTCGTTCTGAAAAGGTCTGATTCCACTTAAAATGTCTCAAGATTAGTTCAATGACTCATAACAGTTATTATTTGAACAGATAGTATGGAGAAGCTTAATTAAAACTTTTCACTGCATTATTTATTATCTGTAATAACTAGCAGCCCTTTTGTCATTCTTTGCAAGAACCACTAATACCTACACAAGCCTGGTAGTCTCTAAAGAAAACAGCGGCAGCCCACATAGACAAACCTCGCAGTTCGGCTACCTGCTCTGCAAGGACACTAAAACACTATCATGCACCTCTTGCTCAAAGAACCCAGGGAGACTCAGTGCTTTTGCTTTCCATGCTTTTAAGGTTTTGCTGCGAGGCCCCATTCCCTGAGTTCCCTCCTACGCTACTGCCGCTGATGGCAAAACCATGAAGGAGAGGGGCCCAACCTGCCAAGGAGCGTACTGCGGTTCTTAAACAGCCTCTTGCTGCAACTTCAGGCATCCAAACGCGCCTCAGAAACCTATCCCTGAAGCAGCCCAGGCTTCAAACGCGGTTCTACCAGGCGTTATTCGCACCACGGGACGGCAAGGCGGTGGGCCCGGCTCTCCTCAGCGCCGCCCATGACTCTCTGAGGGGAACCCAACCGCTACCCGCGCCAGGCCCTCAGCGGAAAAGGGAAGGCGGGCCCTTCCGCTGGGCGCGAGGGCGGCCGTGAAGCGTCGCCTGGTCCCGCCCGCGGGCTGAGGAGGGAGGCGGCAGCCGAGGCCCGGCCCCTCGTCCCGCCCCTCCGGCCCGGCGCTGGCCTCCGCAGCCGGAGAAGGCCGGCAGGATGCTGGAGACGCTGCGGGAGCGGTTGTTGAGCGTCCAGCAAGATCTCACCGCCGGGTGGGTAGCACCCCCCTGGCCCGGCGGGGGCGGAGGGAACCGGAGAGGAACNGAAAAGTAGAAAGATATTCTTCCTACGTTGCCTCACAAGGCTTTTTTTTGGATAGGCCCTGTGTCTTAATGCTGTTCTTGGTACAAGCAGGTGGCCCAAATGAGGGTTGCTGGAAAGTCAGTGCTTGGCCAGAGAACAAGGTCACCTCTCAGCTGCAAAACGGTTGGCTCATAATGAGCCACAGGAGAGTATCCTGTTGTAATCAATTACTTTTAAGAACTGCCTGGTCTTTGGTAATATTGAGGCTGCCTTATAATACCTCTATGGTAAATATTTATATATAGCGATGGATGTGTATGTACTCCAGAAATGTAAATATTTTATAATGTCTCATTTGCACTGGTGGTCTCTGGACCAGATGGTCCAGAGAAACTGATAGAATAAGTTACCAATCAACCAGATAAATTGCTTATAGATTATCTGTCTCAACAAACAATAATTGAATATTAAAATGTCTTAAGAATACAGGCAAAGGTATTGCTTTATTGCTGTCTGTCTTTCTGTTTTGCTGTTCTTTTTAGAACTTCTCATAGTTTGGTGCTTTGATACAGTGTAAGGTTTTTTGAAAAAAGTGTTTTTCACATGATGAAAGAGGACAACAGAAAGGTCATAACATGCTGGATCCGATGGTCATTTAACTCTGGTTCTCCATGTGTTGCTGCAGTGGAGTCAGTACGTTTCCACGTTGTCTCTAATTTGCCTTTTTCCTTTTATTGCAGTGTTTTGTTCTCTTTTGAGAACAGTCTCTGATTTCATTATTTCCATCTTTGTGCTTTAGCAGCTCCATTAATATGCCCTTCTTGGAAGTGTACCTTCTTTAATTTTTTTTTTTTTTAATTTGGGATGTATTCTTTGTTGCCATTGGGAACCTGTATCTTGGAGCCATAGTAGCAGAGGTTGTGGAGAGCATCAGGTTTTTTCCTGTAGTGTCTTCGTGGATTCAGGCCAGAACAAGACTTACCCTGTTTTGGCCCTTCTCCCTTCCCAGACAATGTAACTGCAATGACATAGTGTTTTGGATTACCCTGTTTGCTATTACCACCAAAGTGGTAATAGAAGTAATTTTATACTGTTAGGACTTCAGCTCAAAATGGTCAAAACCCAGAGAAAGTATTTCTGGTGTGAAGAATACTGGACCAGTTGTGGCCAACTTGTTAACTACACGTGAATGCTTGTGAAGTGGAACAGCTGAATTTCTTGAAACATTGAGAGGGAGAAGCTTTTCCGGGGCTTCTAATGAAAGAATATCCCTTCCATAGAAACAAGGGAACGCTTGTGTGCAGCTGAAAAAGATAAGATCTTGGGTTGGGTTATTAGCCATTTCTGTATACAAAGAAATGAGCTTCCCTTTCCCCTGCTCAGCTGTCTCCTGTCTACTTCTGTGTGTCATGTGAGTGAGGTATCTAGATTTGACCCATTTACCTGCAAGCAGTCTTGCAGGAGGAGGGAAAAAAAACCTCCAACAATGAGTTGTGTTTGTGTAAGGGCAGTCATTTGTGTGTTTCTGCCAGCTTGGGTGATGTGGCTCACAGTATCTTTACTTTTTACAAAGAACACCGCTGAAAGGTAGCCAATATTGTGTAGCCTAGTGATAAATTCTTTAACCTTTACTTCTGACTGCCTGGCAGATATTGTAGTAAGAGAACTGGTGTTTGTGACTCAATGTTTCCTCCTATCGCAGTACGGAAAGCAGTACTGCTGTTGCAGGCTGGGGTGCGTACTGGAGGAATGTGTTGCTTTCTGCAAGTGTTCTTCTTCCTCAGGGTGCTGTGGTTATTGCCACTTGGCTTGACTGTTAGGAACAGCTCTCTAATAGGGAGTGGGACCTGCCTTAGCATGTCTCTTCTCAAATTGCTAACCACCTATTTTGCTGTAGGGCTTTTAGGTGTCGTCTTTGAGTTCCTGGAAAATGGTAGCGGTGAAGACTGGGGAGTGATTGGTCTCACCCTACAAGTAGCCTGAATGTCTATATATTAGGGTGTTTCTCAGTCAGTGGGTCAGTCAGGATTACATATCTCTCTGTCACGTCTGGAGGATGTCTCATTGCTCATTTCCATCTTGCTTATGTCTGTATGTCTTTTATTTCTTCCTAACCCTTACTGTCCTGGACAGCCAAGACTCCAAAGGGCGTAGAGGCTGAGGACATCCATCATCTTGGTAGTCAGAGAACAGCAGGAGGTTTTGGTTCTAACTCTGCCGTGACAACTTGACTAGTATATATGGGTTGGCTNGGTGTTGTTTCTTGATGGCTGGGGTTTTGTGTGTGTGTTTGTTTTGTTCCTTGTTTTTTAGGAGGAAGATACCAGTCACTTTGAAATTGGTCATAGGTGAAACAAGCCTCAGATATGCTCAGTAGCAGCACACTGTGGTGATGCTGCTGGAGATCCTGGTAGCTGACAGAAGAAAAGTCGTGCTTGTCCTAGTTTTGTGTTGTCAGACTTATGGGAAGTGACAAGTGTGTGTGTCATGCTTTTCCTTGGCACATGTGCCTTCTTCTAAAGGGTGTTCTTCAGGATTGGCTTGATTATTTCTATGCAGATCTTTAGTACCTGCCTGCTGAGGAAATGGTATTGAGAGCTAGATGACTTGGATATATAGCTTACATTAAACTTTTCATACCTAATTGCTTGATACGCTTGTAGAAAAAATTATCATAATTTAGAAGCAATGTAGGTGGAAATAATTCCATATGACAGCCTCCACAAAACTAAGTGAAACTTGATTTATTTGTGAAATAAGCTGAAACAACATTAACTTTAATAGTCTGGAATTAACACGTTTGTTCAAGTTGTTCTGTTTTTGATGTTGCAAATGTCTGATCCTTTTTGTTTTGACTTACAGGTTGAAGACTTTGGGAGACAAATCAAGAGAAGCAAAAAAAAGCAGGCAGAGGTACTTTGGAACATCTCAATGTATAGCATTGATTTAAATTTTTCTTTAACAAGACCATTCTAAAAGTGTCTCATATATATGAGCCAGTTACAAAAACATTTGCATATAATTTTACAGAATATTCTGATAAAAGAAGAGCTTAACCCTAATATTGAGGAAATACTGTGCTTAGTAGGACCTTGATTGATAGGCCTGAGTAATTTCTGATGGCCATCAATCAATTTATAAATGACTATTTAAATTATGTGAATATTCAATGTTATTGTAGTACTTTATAAAGGATTCGGGTTGCAGTACACTGAAGTGTAATTATTTACAATCTCTGTGAATCTTGTGTACTAAAATTGTGACTCAGTTTTTTCAGTGCAAGAACAGTAATATGAGCCTTTATATTGTGGAAAATATATGTATAATGGAGTGCTTCAATTATCTATTTTCATATCTTTTGCAAGAAGATTTAAGAATTGTGGTGGGTTCTTTATCCTCTACATCGTAGTATATTGTTTATTTTTTCAACCTTTGTAAACTATAGGGAAAGACTACTTAATGTCTGTAAACAACATCTGTGAATGTTGCTTCTTCAAACAAGCTCTGGTGTGCTTTAGTATAAAGCAAGTTCTTAGTAATACACAGTGTGTAGACAGAAATTAGTTTAAAAACAAGCCCTGAACAAAAGGTAAGGCATCTGAAATAAAATGTATTAAGTTCTGAAGCTCGATGTTTTGGATGTAAAGGCTTTTTAACAGAAAACTGATTGTATTGGTGAGACACAGAAACTGAACTAAGAATGGGTGAAGCTTTGAATAAAATTATTTTAGGCATCTGCTTCCTTTGTATGTTTTTGGTCCATCGTTTTTTGGTTCATCTGATGTACTGTAAACATCCATCGCTTTTTTAGAAAAGCACTGGGCAAAACAATTGGATCACCGCAAACAGGGTGACTTTTGTCTTGCTGCTAAAGTTCTGGGGCAACTGTAGTTTAGCTTGACTTGATTGTAAGGATGGCTGAGAGCTTGTGGGTCGGGATCAAAGGAGGGGCCAGTAAGGGTGATGTTGCATTGAGAGCTTGTTACTGACCATCTGATCAGAGAGTGAATGATGTCTTCTCTAAACAACTTCAGGAATTCTCTGTTTTGTTAAAACCCCATTCATGTGGGGGCCTTTAATTTTCTTGACATCTGCTGGAAGGATAGCACAGCAGGATGCACTCAAGAAGAGTTCTGGAGGGTGTTACGGATAATTTCTTCTTACCCTTTTCATAACTTCTTTGGCATACAGGAATAGCCTTAGGAAAGCCAGAGCTCACCTAGAATTGACACTTACAGGGCTAGAAGCTCCTCTTCTTGTATTGGTAATAAAAGGCTGAACAAAGAGAATGTGATATTGCTGATAAATGGGATGGATGGCTGAGTGAGAGCAGATGTAGATGTTTTGGAGGTACTCAATGCCTTTATTGCTTCAGTCCTCACAAATAAGGTCTTGCAGTCCTCTGTGCTTAGTGAAAGGAAGAGATTGATCAGTAGTGGATGAAGATCAGTTTGGGGAACTCAACCTGTAAAAGCCCATAGGATCATATGGGCCAAGAGGTAGCTCATGAAATTCAAGAGGTACATGTCCAGAGTCTTTCCCTGAGAAGAAAGTATCCCTGCAACAATACAAACTGGGGCTGACTGACTAGCCAGGAGACAGCTTTGCTGAAAATATCCTGGGGGTCTTGGGAGATAGCAAGCTGAGTGTGAGCCAGTAACATGCCTGGCAGCAACGAAAGCCAACAGCTTTCCTGTATGAGGGGCAGTATGAACAAGACCCCAGGAAGGGGGATTGAGGGAGGTTATTATCCCCTGCACTCAGCACTCCTTAGACCACATCTAGCTACGGTTTTGCCTTTCCACTCTAAGACAGATATTGACAGCCTGGAGCGAGTTTAGTGGAGGGCCACCAAGCTGGTTGGAGTTGGAACTCTCTATATCAGGAAAGGCTGAGACTGAACCTTGTGCAGCCTGGAAAATAGATGGCTTTGGGGAGACCTAACGGCAGTCCATCATTACCTGTAAGGGGGTCATCAAGGAAGTGGAGCCAGACTCTTGACACTGGTACGTGGTGGGAACACGAAAGGTGACAGGCATAAGTTGAAACAAGATATGTTCAGGCAGGAAAAGGCTATAAGGAAAAGCTTTTTCCTCATGAGGACGATCAAGCAATGGAACAGGTTACTCACAGAGCCTGTGAAGTTTCTGCTTTCTGAGGTTTTAAAATTGCAACTGGACAGAGCCCTGAGCAAGCTAGTCTGATCCCATAGCTCATCCTGCTTTGAACAGGAGGTTGCACTAGAGACAGCCCAAGGTCCTTTCCTACCTCACTGATTCTATCACTTTTCCCTTGGTTTAAGGGGGGAAAAAAAGGTTTTATTTTTTATTTGTGGTATTTGTTTTTTTCCATTCAAATTGTTTGGATGACAGAGCAAAGCAGTCTATTCTCATAATCTTCCAAGAGATGAATCTTGCATAACATCAAGATCTTCACATAATACATCCTTAAAAGTGATGCATTGTTTGTTTTCTTTAACTTACGATAAGTTGCCTTTATATTTCAAGCTGTTATTAATGAAAATGTATGCATTTAATAGGAGATCATTAGAGCATTAAACTTGCAAAGATTCTTTAGCTTAATATTTATTTTTAATGTAGAATATATTAAGTGCTATATCTTTATTGAGAGACATAAAGAACTTGTGTAGTAATGCTATTTTCAGAATGTTTCTGTCCCCTGTTTTAAGTTAAAAGGATGCTCATCCCAGTGTTTGTTTGAAATTATGTCATAAAGGTTGTTTTTTAATGGACATAGTCAAAAAGAGGTAAGAATGGGCTACCATGAAATAATAAGGGGAAAAAATCTTAGCTTTGGAATATTCTTATAAGATACACTGCATTTTGAACCAGAATTGACAAAATGTTTGTAGAAGTGAACAGTAGGGAATGTTTCTGCACTCGGCATATCTGTCAAATGCAGATGTGTGTGCACACATTTTATAACAGCCTTCTATTTATTAACATTTGTATATTTACCATTTGTTTTATAGAACTGTTCAGTGTTTGCCAGAGTTTTCTGCTGGACTGGAATTACTGAGCAGGTATGACCTTCCATTTCTTTGTTAGTGTCTGCTTCTTATAATTTCAGAAATAGTTTTATTAGATGAAAAAAACTAGAAGAAAATGAAGGTGTTAGTAATAGGGTTTTGAGATGTTCTGCAGTGAGTAGAGTGGGGGTGGTTAACAAGTTATAAATATGTTTAAAGCTTGCCTAATCCTTAAGTGCTGTCGTGTTAATGAAACAGAAGTTATGGAGGAAAAGCAACATTTGAAAGATGACTTTAATTCAGTGTCTAATGCACGGGGATGAAGGAGACCAGTACTGAGGCCTAGCGTGTGGTTTTAATTTGATGTTTTATAACTTTTATGTATTTGATACAGTTTCATTCTGTTATAATAGAGACAGCATGCCTTTCATTGCCAAGAAAGGAAAGTGTATTCCATGTGTATTTAATAACATTTTTTCTGAGTAGCAGATGCTATTTGCATTATACATTTCCTTTGTATTTTTATATATTTTTTTTTAAAAAAATCATTCTGTTTTTTGTGGGGGAGTGGAGTTATGATTACAATCTTGGGGTTTTTTTAAATTTTCTTAGTGAAATGGAGTTCTGAGCACTGCTTAAGGCTTTTATGTGTAGTCTTATAAATATTGCTGGGTCCATTTAGCTCTTAATGGAAGACAGTAGTTTAAAAAACATGAATCACTTTTTCTGTGACAGAAATTATTTCTTACTGTATATTTCTTTCTAGTATTTACTGTTCTACCAAGACAACCACACAGCTTTTTAAACTGTTATTTCTGGTAGTCCCTGTAAATATAAGCCCAGGGACATCCATGAAATCCTCTTCCTTTGTAAGGGGAACACAGTAAAAATATTAATTTATCTATCTTCTCTTCAGATATGAAGATGCTTGGGCTGCCCTTCATAAAGGAGCCAAAGATTGTGCAAAAGCTGGAGAGGTAAGAAAAAAATAACACTTTAAATATTTTGAAATGACTGAATAATTTTAAACTGAAATTTTTAGTACCTGTGTACTGGGTACCATGGCAACTAGATAAGCAGCCACACAGCCTTGTTCATTCCCCCACCAGTGGGACACAGGAGAGAACAGGAAGCACAAAAATGAGAAAACTCATGGTTCTAGATAAAGACAGTTTAACAATTGAAGGACAGAGGACAAACAAATGGTGCAAAAGCAGTCAGTCACAACCTCCCACAGGGAGACCAATGCCCAGCCAGTCTCAAAGCAATGGTTACCTTGGAAGACCAAATCCTTGTTTTTTATTGTTGACCATGATGTTATATGGCATGAAATACCCGTTTGGCCAATGGTCAACTGTTCTGGCTGTGTCCCCACCCAACTTCTTGCCTACCTCTAGCCTACTCACTGCAGGAGAAGCTGGGGTGAATGGGGAGGAGAGAAAGCCTTGACACTGTTCAAGTACGTTATTCAGCAATATCTAAAACATTGGCATGTTATCAACATTTTTTTGGTCAGAAATCCAAAGCACAGCACCATATGGGTTGCTATGATGAAATTAACTCCATCCCAGCCGGATCTAGTACAACCAATATAAGGAAAAAGTAATGCTCCGTATAGCTACTTGGGAAAAAGGCCAAGTTGCATTGTATTTTACTGTGGTTTAAGGATGGTATTTGACAAGCAGCTGATGGAATGGATCAGAATGTCCAGTTCCTCTTGTTTCTCACATCTCTTCCAGATTTGATGGCATCAGCCTACTGTTAATATTCCTAAAGTATTAAATATAGATATTGTAAAAAAGGAAATTATCTGTGATTATGTTTCTATCAAGGTATCATCTAACAAGAATTACCTGAAGCTCTTTATCCTGTTTACTTTCTGTTATTTTAATTACTATAAAAAACCATTGAGTGTGAGAATTTCCTAGTATTTTTAAAGTACTTTTCAATTGATACATTGACACCCAGAATTTCTTGTCTTCTCTCCTTTTTCAGGTAGTTGCGATTACTGCTTTCACTTAAGCAAAAAATATTAATTATGTTGGCTTACTGTCAATGAAACCTTTAAGTAGTGTATCTTCTTCTCATTATACTATTGTATAATAAAAGTTAGGAAGAATCAAACAACAAAAATTGACTAATGCAGGAGTGTGTTCTTGAAGACTTGGCAACTACTGCATTAAACTGTTACTGATCTAAATAAGCCTAACATTGCAGCGCTGCAATGTTGTTATTGTGTATACTGGTGCAACGCTGCTGTCATTATTTCAGATGTATTTTATGGATTTTGTTAACTGTAAGTAACATATTTCCTGTAAATAACATATTACTGTATCGAGAAATAACTTTTTATCTTGATTTCATCAATGCATTTCAATATAAATATTTCATACTACAGGGGCTTTCTCAAGCACATATATTTACTTGAGAAGTGCGCAAGTGGCAGCGCTATAGGCTTGCTATGCTGACCTTATGCTTGCAGATTCATTAATTCTAAAAGATTGGTCAAGATGCTCATAAATAGGTATATAAATTTGCAAATACAGTAAAGAACCTGTTTGTTTCAGCTGGTGGATAGTGAAGTTGTGATGCTTTCTGCACACTGGGAGAAGAAAAGGAACAGTCTGGTGGAACTACAGGAGCAGCTTCAACAAATACCTGGGTTTTTAGCAGATCTGGAATGCCTTACAGCAAGCCTAGGTAAGATTTTATTGACATAATAAGCATTCAAGTCAGTACAGATGATTACATTGAAGTTTGGGTGTTGTGAACTTTGCAATTATAAAATTTAATTTTGCTTCCCAAACACATCCTTTCTATTGTAAAACAGTGGTTTTAAACAAACTGGCTTTGTAAAAGAGCAAAATTAGTAGTGGTTGCTCTCTCAGTAGTTAAAATGTTGTATCTGTCATTATTTGGAAAATAATGTTGTCTTGGTGTGGACAGTTGAAAACTATTAGTCTTGAAGTTGTCTTAAATTTCGGAGTAGCATGAATACTCATGTTATGTAGTTGCTTCTTTTTGATAGGAGTCAATGTCATTTTATGGAATAATTTGTTTTAAATTATCATTTGGGGCTGGAGGGGGGACACACGGGGTGATGGGCCACATGACTTTACCCGGCTTGGGACACTTTCAAGACAGAAACTTTTTGTTAAGAGTAATTGTTGGTTCCAAAGCTGGCTTCCATAGTTTAAGCTATTCTGAAGTGATAC
Organism: Rhinoptilus africanus; assembly: GCA_013400135.1. Lineage (NCBI taxonomy): Eukaryota > Metazoa > Chordata > Aves > Charadriiformes > Glareolidae > Rhinoptilus > Rhinoptilus africanus. The sequence continues at coordinate 239,295 of VXBO01006107.1, read as the reverse complement.
CCAGCTTTTTCCTGGGTGAAGCTAGCAATGCTACGTATTAAGGTTACCAAGTACCTCTTGTTGGTTAGACGGCTTCCAATTTTTTTTAACTTTACCAAATGTTAACCTGTTGATTTAATTTAAAAGATGAAAATATGGACAGATTAATGCTTTAGTGGACTACTTCTGGAAACCTCTTGTACAAAGCAGTTGATCCACTGTTGAAAATGAAATTAGGGAAAATGTTCTGGCCTCTTAGTCTCTGAAAAGCTCTGGTGTTACTCAGCCTTGAAGTAGGGATGCAGCATTTGACAAGTAGCAAGCTTTCTGTCAACAGTAGACCTCTTGCCTCCGTGAAAATCTATTCAAGTTGCATCAAATTCAAGTTTTGAAAAACCACTGTCCGTGCATGGATTTTAGTAGCTAAGTTCCTCAGGGACTCTGCCTGTGCTGTTCTTACACCAGCTGGGAAGCGTGCAGAAATTATTCCTGTAATTGCAGATCCTTTTTTTTTTTTGTGGGGTGGATTTGTGTGCTGGCATCTGATGTGAAGAAAACGAGGGTTCTTTTCTGTGTTCAAAGGCTAAATTTCCATACTTCTATGGTCAGCAGATATGCAAAAATCTTTTGTTACTAGGTAGGCTGGTAGTAACTTTGCTATTTCTTTCTGAACCAAGGAACATACTTCATTTTTCATTACAATTTCCATATAACACCTTGTTTAGTAAGGCTTTATCATGTATGGTAACCATTTAATGTTGGCTTTTCAAAAAGCTCAATTATTTTCTAAGGAAATGTCAATTCAAATAATGATTTATTTAAATACTGATTTTAATATCGTCCACAAAGTGATGCAGTCCAAAGATAAACAATATAATAAAAACCTAATGGAATTGTCTTTATAGCTCATAACTGCAGATGCTATAAATGCTGATGAATTGGGATTACCTTCCCATTCCTGGTATTACAATTTCATGAACCAGAATTAATCTCACCCTGATTGTAGAATTGCTTGGAGTCCTTATAATGTTTTTGATACTGCACAAGCAGGATTTAAGGAAGCAAGCATTATCCAGTCTGCTTGGGGAAACTAATGAATTTTGGCTAAGGTTGTGAAATTTGAACCTCATGTGTCAGATTTCAAATAATTTACCTAGAGATGTTTATTAATTCCTCCTGACCACTGTGAGGTTTTTGGAATTGTTTTTTTCTGATAAGTTTTGTAGAGTCTATTTGAAGAGAAAGGTATAATTTATACCAAATTCAGTATCTACACTTGCGGAAGTGATTTACCAGAAATTTGCTGTGATATTCTGCTCACTGTTTTTAGTTTTTATAACTCTGAACTTTCTGCTTTTTATAAAAGTAAACTGCATTGACATTTCCAAGAGATGACTAATGCTATGGCAGTGAATTTTAAATACGAGTGAAACGTTCTGTAAAAAAAATAAATAAATCTGTGAATATAGAATTACAAACTGCTGTGTCCTGGGTTGTGCGTCAAGATGTAATTTGCCTAATTTTCATCATTTCAGGAAAGTAATATTTCTGTGTTGTGACATGATATGTTTCTAATAAATTTATTAATGCTTTCATTTTGAAAGTAAATAGGGAACCCTGGCTGCTTTTGATAAAAGAAACTTTAGATAATGGAAATGAGCCTTTTTAGTGACCTACTTAAAATTGGTATGAGTCATGTACAGATTATTCAGGTTTTGCTGTGTATTACAAGACATTTTCATTTGCACTTTTTATAAAGTCCTTTAACTTAGATACTCACATTATCAGTCATCCCTCACTTCAAGTGAAAAGTCTGTGACTTCATTTGATAAATTAATTTTATTACTCGATGTCTTGTAACTGCTGTTGAAAACTTTGAAGAAAAAATTACTCTCATGTAAAAGTGAAAAGGACAGTTATTGCCCTTTCAGTGTCCAGAATGTGAATCATCACTTAAGCCAATTTTTACTTTAGATGTTGTAGAAAATATCTGCTTGCTGATATCTGACATACTTGTCTTCATATGAAATATGCATCAGGTTGAGTGGGGGCATTTTGCTTGAATATCTGTTTTGATTTCAGCAGATCAATGCACGTAAGCCTTGATCCAGATCCAATTTTCCATTTTATTTCTTTATTTATTTATGTCAAATGTTAAGCATAATATTGGCTTCAGAAAGGCTGGTCATGAACATAGGTGACAGATCTAACATAGGGTGGAAATGCTTAGGCTGTGAGCCTGGCAAGAAAATACATCTGGGTATATATTCACAGAGATAAGACATTGCTTCCTTACCTTTAATAAGTATTTTTTTCCAAGTATGGATGAGTGTGTAAATCCATTGTGGAAACAGAAAGTTTTTGCACTTGTGTTCAAAGGCATCCTTGTTTGTATCTTGAGCGTAAGGGCATGCTTTATTTTCAGAGTGTGTATCAAGTATGGAAGTTGCCATTTTCTAGCTTTGCAAAATTCAATCCATTTTGTTCAGTGAAGAACAAGTATTTTGCATAAAAGAAGGAAAAAAAAAAGGCACGTAGTCTTTGTTTCCGACCTCTTCAGCCATTAAGGAAATGTAGTAAAATTTATGAAATATAAGGCCACAGTGATTATGATACCTTTTTCATTAAATATAAGATTTTTATTTTGGTAACATTTGAACTATTCAAGAAGTTAATACCCCATATTTTGTGTACTTGTTTTGCAGCAAAAAAGTATGTTTTAATGAAGTATACTTATTTTTTAATTTCTTGATAAAAACAGCAAAGATTTTTCCAGTTTGAGTAATGCAATATACTTCCAGCACCATCATATATTCTGAGATTATAGAATTTATTTTTTATTTATTTCATCAGTTTGTAGACAACCTCTAAAGCAGTACTTTGGGAAGAAACAGTGTAGTAACAGCCCATAGGCTTATCTTCTTGGGCAAGACATGAGTGCCTTTGGGGAAGATAAGTTATTAGTTTACTATTATCTGTTTATTTATCGTGGCTTACGTCAGGATTTAGATACTAGTAGGTATTGGTCAAGTAAAAGGAGTGTAAAACCAGACGGTATATTAAGCAAGATTTTTCACAGAGCTGGCATTTGAACTTGGACTTCTGAATTGTGTTTGGTTACTTAACGGTTTATTTTTTGTTAGCATCTAGCAATTAAGAGCTCTTGAAAAAGAGCTAGATAAATGTTTTATAATGCAGAAATCTACAACACACATAGAAGACTCTAGGGTTTAGTGGTTTCTTTTTCATTTTAAAATTATTTTTAAAGTTAAGAGAACTGTAAAAACTTTTACTATAAGTCAGTAATGATTTGAATTTGGGAAGATGTTTAAAGAAAATATTTTATTTATTATTAATTAAAACTGGTTTTCTAATTGGTTGACAGGTTGTTTAAAAACTACTGATACTTTTCTTGTTTTTCTGAGTTTCATTGTTTGAGATGAAACAGCATTTATTGTTTCCTGACAAAATCAGGAAAAATATTAGGCGAATGTATGTAAAACCAGGGAATTTGAATAATACAGTGTAATGATACCTATTTTCAACAGGAAGTTTTACTCTTTTGTAGGCTCCAGGGCAGAATGCTTCAGTGGAGAGGGTTGTTGTATAAGGTGGAGGTGTGTGTATGTATATATAAGGCATATAGTTTCATGTTGGAAACTTGGAAATATCTGTGGCTTGAATGCAAATGGAAAAATATGATAGTATACTTGCTATGTAGTTTCATCAAAGAAGCTACTTCAGCTTCTTGTGAATGGTATGATACTAACTGGATTTAAGATCTTTTCTTTAAAAACAAATCAAAATTGAGAGCTAGCAGAACTGTAATTAAAGATTTTTTTTCGAATGTTGCAGCTAAATTGAGCTTTTCTTGTATATATGTCTCTCAATGCTCACTTTATTTTAAGTTTAGTAATCTGTGTCCCTGTTTGACCTAGATGTAGAGAGAATTTCTTTGATGTAATTGTTTCCATACTTGATGTTTTCTGCCTTTGTGGCTTTTAGTCAGAAAATGAATGAAAGTTGTAAAAAAAAAAAAAAAAAAAGAAAGAAAAAAAAATCGTTAATTCTTTCATAGTCCTTGGTGCCTCCCGTTGTTTTGGTGGCTGGGACAGTGTAGGAAGGCTGCATTTAAAGTTATAGTAGGAAAATTTGAAAACTAGTATTTTCTGATATACAGCTGTCAATTTGGCTTTTCTAACAATTTATGTCTTACTGCGGAACTACAGGTTACATAGCTTTCAATTAAAAAATTTTATGTGGTAAATTTAAATTAGCTAAAGTTTAGAAAGAAAGTGTTTTCAAAAGCAAAATTGTTTTTTGTGATTCTTGAGTTCTAGATAAATACTTCAGTACCTGAGTAGCTGCAAAACAGTGTACACTGGGGGAAGAAAATTCAATCTAATGTCATCTGATCAGACATTAGCATACTTTAAAACAATTTAAACTAAGGAGTAAAGCTTGTAATAGTGTTATTATACATGTGATAGTGTGAGAAATAAAGGCCAAACTAATACTATAGGAATGATGTCACCAGAACAACAAGATATTTTTTTCAACTATCTAATAAATAATATTTCTACCAAGTGTGATGTGTTACTATACAGGAAAATTCTTAATCTAAAGGTACAATGGATTTTTTCCAGCTTCCTTAAAAATAATAGAAGGAGATGTTCTTCTCCTTCATAGCAATGCTGTTTCGGAGTGAGATGGTGACTGAGCTGAAAAAGAAGTAGTAATCATGCAGATATTCCTAAAACCATTAGCTGGCTTTCCAGAGCAGATTCGTTGTAGGTGCCACTGTGAACTATAAAGTGGTAATGAATTTATAGATTTCATATTTTTGCTAAATACCTTTTTAAAAGTATGAGCTCATTTATCTATGAATATAGATAAGAGCTGTTCCGAGCATTATGGCTTACATTTCAAAGGTTTAAGTTTTGGTGTTTTTTTCATTTATTGAATAAATATGTAGCTTTGTTTGGAACTTGCTTTTCATGCACACATTCTCATTTGGGTAGGAGAGATATTAATTCAAGCCATAGCTGATGCTTTTTCTATGGAGCTAGTTTCCAGCTTTTTTTGTGAAAGGCAGCTAAGTTTTCCTTCACTTCAGAAAGAAAAAATCTGAAACCTCGGTTGCAGTAAAGTGGTATTGTTGTCTTCCTGTTTTCAGGAGCACAGTGTTTTCTGCAATCCCCACTAGAGGCTGCTCAAATGCTAGTGCTAGGAATCAGTTGCCCTCTAGAATTCACTTTTCTTCATCCTCTTTATTTTCCTGCTCTTTGTTGTTGTCTTTTAATATTATTTCAATAGCAAGTACAGCAAAGCAGGTGGTGAGGTTTTTAAGTGGAAAAAACAGTGGTTGTTGATAGGTACCTTAGTAAATTATCTTGAGCCCTGCTGTGTTTGTGAATTTTGCAAATTAATAAGTGAGCAATCATTCTGAAAAGCAAGTTAGCATAATACAGACATTTGGATTTTAATGCACTCAGAAAAGTCCATTTTTTAAGCAAAAAGGGACCACCAGTCGTAACTGTAGCCACGATATTGCCCTTTGAATACATCTGGATTTTGTGAGAGAAAGTGGAGTGTGTGGTACACATTAATTACCAGCTGCCTTTCACCCCCGCCAAGTGATCCGTGTACAGATAAATAATTTAAGGAAATCTTTTCTGATTATATGATTTGTGTTTCCCTTTCTGATTGCTGTGGAGCAGTACCTTACTTGTTAGGGACTGAAAAAATATTACTAAGAATAGGAGCAGAACATATGAATATGCATGCTAGGAAATTTGTTTACGAGGTCTTAACTTGCTTTTCTAGGGGGACCACTAGGATAGCAATTTGTAATTGAGTAATGGCTAAGAAAGTTGAAATTTTGTGTACTCCACACTCCACCAAAATTGAAGATTTGACTGCCTTCAACTTGCTGTTTTCTTCTTTTGAGTATCCAATTAACTTTAAATCACTTTTTTCTAGCTTGAACTTAATAGTTCTTTTCTTGCTTTATGAAGGTTACAGGCAAAGGTGAAACACAGCCATTTGCCAAAACTCATAGCTGCTTTGGTTTTTCTGCTATTTCATTCCATTGTCAGTGTAGTTCTTTGCAACAACAATCAAGTTCATACACTGCAACAGATTAGTGTGTCTGTCTCTGAACTGCAAACTCCTTTCTGTTCTTCGGTTGCTAAAATGTGATTTATCCTTCCTTCTACAATTTACACTCCCTCTGGTATAGGAGAAGTCCTGGCAAAAGGGTGAATAATAGTTCTATATTCACACAGCTCCATACCAGAGTGACTAGATGGTTAGAGTTTGGGAAAACATTTTTTCTACTTTGGCATCCTGAGGAGGGACATGGAGTTCAGCATTAGTTACCTGTAGGGAGAGTGCTCCTTTGATACAAGATTCACATGAGATAATTCAGGTCAGAAGGGACCTCAGGAATTCTCTAGTCCAAATTTCTACTCAAAACAGGGTGAGCTATAAGATAAGATCAGGTTTTTCAGGGTGTTTCATAGGCATGATCTCTTTTAAGTTGAGACTCTGAGCAATTATGGTTAAATAAGAAATTTAAGAGGTTTTGCATGCTTTTAAGTGTATGTGTATATAAAATAAGCTAAATCTAGAGATTTCCCTGTCAGTAAGCGGTGTGTCTTCAGAGTAAACTTTCAAAGTCTGTATTCTTTTTTATTATCATGAGCTCATTTAAAAGTTAAAATTCTCCCAGTATGCTTTATTTTTGCTTAATTTGAATAATTTACATTAGTACTGGTTTTGGTCAGCACAGCTTTATTCCTCAGACTGGTACCAGGCAGGAAGGGCTAAACTGTTGGTGTGCCCAAGAAGCAAAATTAAATTATGAATTCTGGATACGTCTCTTCCTGAAGTGTAGACCACAAGCCTATGGGACCAAGATGCTAGGGAAAATACAGTGGTTCAGCATCTTACTGCAAAGGGAACCTCCCTCAGATAGATCTCCCTTAAGATGGCTCTGCCATCACTCTTTACAATGTGATATGAACTGAGATCTGTTTATCTTTCTCAGCCATTTATATGTGTGTAACTATTACCATGTCAATTATGTTCCTTTATGATAAATTCCTGTTTCTGTTCAGGTGAGTTGTCCGTCTATTGATACGATTTGATATTCATATAAGTATTTCTTATAGCCCAGCTAGAGGCAAACTTTGAGGAAATGGAGAATCATCTGTTGTGTCTTGAGGACCTATGTGAACAATGTGAGTTGGAAAGATACAAATGTATGCAGACATTACAGCTGGAAAACTACAAGAAAACAAAAAGGTAAATAAAACAATGCTATAAATATAAGCATTAAATATGAGCCCTCTGCGATTATTTTTCCCCTGTATATAATATAATCGCTTTTATTTTCATCTTTTAAAGAAACAGTGATCTTTGACAGGAAGTTACAAATTTGTTAATAGATTCATTGAATGTCAGTCTAACTCTTGGTTGTGAACAAAGAGTATGTATCTTTGGAAAATTATCGCTACATTGTTGTTAAGATGAAGTTGTGCTTATTATTGTGTATAAACAAGTGGAGTAAAGGCTAGTGTTAATAAGCACTGATAAATTGTTGTTTCTTTTCATCCCTTTCCCTGTTTTTTGGATTTCTTTTTTTTCCCCCATGTACTTGTAAAGTTAGGAACTGTATTTTCCTCTATCTTCCTTTCAGTTCTGTCCTATACTATGAGTACTTTTCATTTTGTATGACAGGTATTAATCTCCTGACATTCTCTTACTTGAAAAAACAGGGCATTACTGCTTGGAGTCAAAGTTCAAATTGTAGCAGTATGTGTGAAAAGTCAGAACCTCCAACTCTTGAGGTTCATGTTTACCTGAAAGATAAAGTAGCAAGAGATAAATATTAAGAGCTTAAGTAACTTAAACTGTTGACTTTATTTTTTTACCGACAGTGTCAAAAATAACCTTACTGAAGGAGATAAGAAAAGCCGTATCCAGTCCATTATATAAATGAGGAAATGAGGAGTTAAAGTGAAGCAATTTGTCAAAGACAGTCTCTGGCAGCCTGTGTTAGGAAGTGGTGGGTAGATGCAGGTGGTGACAGACCTGGAGCCAGCACTGGCATAGAGATAACCAAGTTACTTGATCTGTCCAACCAGGCACCCTCCTCGCTTCTCTTGATTGCAGAAGCAAGTTTGACTCAGAATGACTGGTTTGGTTTACAGTCCTAACTAGGATGTGGTGATCAAGGGCAGGACTGCACCAGACAGCACTGGTCACATTTTGCATAGCTTAGCTGTTTTCCTCTTTCTTGATTCTTCTTTTGCCATCATTGTAGCTCTTTTTCTTTTCTCTTTTTTTTTTTTTGTAAATTCCAGTCTCCTCTTAAGTAAGCAATCCACCCCTAATTACTTTTTCCCTATTGGTCCTGGTTTTGCTACTCAAATTTGGTATTTCTGATACCGTTATCTAGGGAATCTTGACCTTCTGTGGTGTTACAGATAACAGTTACCGAAGCACTGCTGGCATTGCAAGTTCTACCTCCCAGGAGGTCCCCAATACCTCAAAGGGTCCCCCTTCATTTCTCTGTGAAGTTTGGCTGTTTCTAACTTAACTCCCCTTTAACCATCTGTGAAATCCAACCATCCCTCAGAATGCTATCTTTAGCTTTTGTCAGCTTCTTATTCTATTATCTGTCATGTCCAGCAATTTCTCATGTTATGCCCTTTAGTTTTTTTCATCCTGTTCAGTTAGCTTAACCTCAGGCCAGGGCCTCAGCAGTGGTTTTGTCGTTTTCCTGCAGCCTGGATTCTCTCTTTCCCAAGCCAAGGCAACACCACTTTCTCTCTCTTCAGGAAGAGTCAACAGTAGTTAGTATGGATCGTTATTCACTTGTTCAGACCTATTTAAATAATTAACTATTTAATAGTAGTAATTTCAAAATTCTAAATTTGTGCTATTTAACCAGATAACACACAAATTTGTGCATAAAGCAACAAATGAACCCCTAAAATACAGTAATCTTTCAGAAGTTTTCTGAGTGTTGTTTGTTCTCTCTGCCATCCTCTCTCCCTCTCCCCCTCCTCTACCCTCTGCTTTCAACATCAAAATAAAGTGTTGCCTACTCTGCTTAGCAGCATCTAATCAGTTCTATAAATAGGATACTAAGCAAACTACTTAACGTAATGATAAGCTGATTACATTTGGTCAGATCTAGACAAAACAGGAAAAATGCAGGTAATTTCTGGTTGATCATTACCACTGTATTTATTTAGGTAAGAAATTAACAACTAGCTCATTACTAGAAGTACACTTGCCAATGTAGATACTTGAAGAATGAACAGCCAGTTAACTTAATGTGAGTGTGATTTGTTATGTATGCTTGGAACTCATATTCTATCTTCCTCTCTTTAGTGTTTGGGGTTTTTACTGTGATACAAGCTACTGAAAGAATCAAGTGGGTGTTCAGGAGTCTATGCTCTCTCTTTAATACCAAATTTATTTTCAGGGGGTGAGTGGTTTTGTGGTTTTAAAAAAAAAGTATTTCCTGTGTTTTGACAATATAGGGATGAAAACTGAGGTGAACACGAACTGTGGAAACTGTGTTTATTTTAAGTGTGTAACAAAAAGTAATTTTATTTTAAAGTCACTATAGAGCTTAGGCTAGAAGCTCGTGTATTTCAAGTCTACTGAAAAATCTTCCTATGTGAAAGATTTAGAAGAAAGTGCTTTAGGTCAACATTAAACCTTTGAAATGCAGCTTATGGTAACTATGGGAACTGATTTTTCAGAAATAGGTCTTCTATTAAATAGAGCAACTTTATTTCAGTTCAAACGGTTCATTTTTTTTCCCGTTTGTCGTTGTGTTGAGTACTAGTTTCAAAGTACATTCGTCAATCCAAGGTGTTTTCCACAGTATATTTCAAAGCCTGGTGTTTGAAGATTGATTGTTTTTCTGTGTGCTTATCTGGATTTTTAATGTTATATTTTTTGGTTTTAAATCCATTGATCAGGTACCAGTACTGTTGTATGAAGTCGAGATTCCACTCTCGTTTTAGTCTTGCTGCAATTGTTTGCATCTATGTGAGCATTAAATCATGCCATTTTGTTTCCTGTCATTCTCTCAATCAAGCACGATTCTTCTTCCCTTCCCTTCATCCTCCTACTGATCTACTGTTTCTGATTGCAGAAAACTCCTTGTGCCCCTCCAGTCTCCTATGGCAGTTCTTGCACTCCCAAGGCAGTGCACTGTGCCCTTTAGGAAGCACTGGCAGAAGCTCACTTTCATGACAGTTTTTATGTGCACCGAATTGCAGGCTTATGGTATAAGATAAAATGTTTCTGTCCTGAAGCTGTACTTCCTATGAAGCTCTTACTACCATTTGTATACATTTTATATGGATCGACATTTCTTGAAAAATAGAAACTTCTGGTTATTTTATCAATTAAAAGGAGATGCCCAACTGCAACATTTTGTAGGAATACTTTGGAGGTAGCAAAGTTTCCTTGTCACTGGAAATGGGTGAATATATTTTACTATGTGTCATTTGACTTTAAACATACTCGTCTGAATTTTACTTTTTTAGGATGTCTTGTTTAAGAATCCTTTCTGTTTTGTAGTACTTGTCTGCTTTGAGAACAGACATAGAAGGAAAATGAATGAAGAAATCTAAAATCCTGAGTCTGAAGTATACCCTGATGCTGGCGTATACTTCAACAGGTGAATGTTTAGTAGTATTGCAAACCTTTAGTAGGACTAATTTTTTTCCTTCCTGGTCAGATTTAAATAAATGCTTTACCTGAAGAGAAAATATGTTCTTAAAATGTATATTTATTCCTAATTTTTGTATTTTAAAGGTTTATTTGTTGTCAAATAATGTGTAACCCCATGCTTTGATAATTAGTGCAGTAGATGAGGAGTTGGACAAATTGTCATAATTCTTGTTAGATGCATCACCATGCCATGATGGTGGTTTTATGCTTCTAGAAGAGAGGAAGGATGTTTGATTCACTTTCTCATCCAGGAAGGCATAAAATCTTATGCTATTCCAACTGCTTTGGGAACATAAAGGACAGTAAGGATTGTTGCAGTTAGGCATGTTGGCCTATATTAGGCTTGACCAACAGAAACATTCAAAAAGTAAATACCAAAAACTACTGGAGACAATGCAAACTAGTCTGCTTTTTGAAAAAGTTCCTTCTAACTTGGGCCAATTAATGTTTATTTACTCACTAACATACAAAAATATTTTGTAGTATTGGTTTTTTGCTGTGTTTTCTTTCCAGTATTATCTTTAACTCCTGCAGTATCACTGTAAAAAGCTGCCATTTTTTGTGATCTTGTTTAACCCAAATTAATTATTTTTTTTACCAAGGTCAAAAGAGAGAAAATGGAATGGGTAATACACTGCCATACAAAATCTTGTTGCCTAAAAGAAGACTTCTATGTCTGTAGATCTTGTTTAGATCCCACAGTGTTCCCCAAGTGATAAGCTAGAACAGTACACTGTGCAGTACATCATCTTTAATGAGGATTCCCTCCCATCTGGCAGTGATAAATTAAATTGTATCTGCATAACCTTTTTTAGCTTTACATGTAATTTATTAAATTAATTTTTTATATCTAAAAACTGTATCATTGTTGCAAATGTTTCAAGCAAGTATATTTTTTTTCTTTCCAACATTAAAGGTACTGTGAGCTATTTCTAGGTCTCTAGCTGCATGTTTAATAGTTCTCTTCAAAAATTTGATCAAAGTAAGGTTTCATGCCATATTCTTCTTGATCTGTCTTCTGATGGTATAGATTTTCAGCTTCTATACCTCTGTGTACCCAATTACATAACTAATGATTTTGCAAGCGGAGATGCAGAACTTTTATTATCTTTAGGGCAGCTTTCATAGTAGACCTGCAGTGGATGACTGGCTTTGAGTTTTCATTAGACATTAATTATATGACTATAAGTTTCTGTGCTCAAAGCAGAGTTCACATTGCAAAGATCTTTTCCATCCTGCTGTGCATGGGTTTGCGTACAGCACAATCGCTTGCAAGTGTTTTCATACTGATAACTGGATGGAATTAATTTTATGGCCATCAGTTATTGCATTTCTTTGGACAGACGCAGGGAATGAGAATTCCTATTGATCCTGAAAAACTGGGCTTGCACAAGCTTTGGAAAAGGTCCCTTGATAATTGTGCTTCCTTTTGCGTGATTTTAGGGCTCAGAACTTTCTTTTGTTTGCAGGAACACTTGCAGTACAGTATTTTGCATGCACCAAACCCAAAGGAGCATGCTGCTTCATTATTAGTGAATTTTATTCCCGTCAGTGCTCCAAGTATTTGAAAACATTGGGCAAGGCTGAATGGATAGCAGATCAAAGGATTGTAGGGGTTTTGGCAGCTTTTTATGTGATTTGCAAAGTGTGAATATGCAGTATAATTTCTGTCACTTTTAAGTTGATTTAATTTTGCCCTTCTTTTGTGGTGGTTTTTGCTTGATGGAGAGACATAATGATATTGTTATAAAGAGATCCGTTGCGTACCTTCTCCTTATAGTTTCACTTTCTTTTGAATAGGCATAGAAAAGATTTTTTTCTTTGTTGGCTTTTGTGACCTGTAATTAACGACCGAATGTTTCTGTTGGATCCTCTGCGTCTTACAGCACCTTTACTAATATTTTCTACATACTGTTAAACACCATGTCAGTCCTGCATAACTTTTCTCTACCTTTATGTGGTGCTGGTTACTGGGCATAATCTGCAAATCCTGTCAATCTGTTAGTGCCAGCCATTCTTTGTCCAGATTTATTGTACAAATAATAGAAACAGGTGGTTTGGGACTGCCTTAATCATCATTTTGTACTCTCCCTAACCTAATCTCAAAACGGCATTATTTATCAAATTCATTGTGGCTAGTGGCAGGAGAACAGGGTTTAGGTGTTTGTCACTACCACACTAAAATCCATTCTCTGCTTTTGAGCAAGGTACAGTGCCTACTCATAAGTTCTGTCTGTCTTCACTATGAATAATTTTCATGAGATCTTTAATAATTCCTTTTCACTTAATTTAAAACCCATTTGTTTAAAAATTGTTGAAAAAAGTATTAAATGCATTTATTAACAACATCTCTGTAAGGGAGATTTCACATTCCCGTGTCAAAGTGATGTGTTGAGGATGCCTGTAGTGGTACAAATTGTAACTTCTATCTGCCACAACTTCATTCATGCTGTGTGGAACCACTTTCAACATTTTAGGTAAAGAGTGCATATGGGGTTATGGGCTTTTTTTACTACTTTTTTTTGTGGACTTGTGGCATATTATATGTCACTGAGTGAATAAAGTTTGGCCAGTTTTTGAATACTGTAATTGTTTTTCTTTTAACACTTATGGGGAAATTGATGGACAGGTTAAAAGGAGGTCTGGATTTTCTGGTGTGACTGTTTACCAAAAACAGGTTTGGAGGAACCCTTTCTCTTTCTAGGAAAGACTAAAGATTATGGAGTTGGTGATGGAGGTGGCTTTTGATGGTGGAGTTGCTTGTACCTTCTCTTAAACTTCATCCTCTCTTAAATTTTGTTGTAGCTTCTCAAATTTCTTTGTAGCTTGTAGTTGTTTGTAACTTCTCTTAAATTTCTTCTCTCAAATTTCAGCTTTAAACTTTGATTCCTAAACTTTTGGTTGTATCATAAAAATAAACTGTTCTGATACGTGTATCTTTTAGTGATCTGATGACACTGCATACTAAGATAAAAGTTCAAAAAAATATAAATTTAAAAATGATTGGCTATTTTTGAATAGCAACAGGATGAAAGTGTAAAAACTGGGTCCTGTGCAAAATGTTGCATCTGAAGGCGTAAGTCTTTAGAGGGAGCTAAGAATTTATTCCGCATTTGAGATTTCAGTGTGGAATGGTTCCAATGCTAAATGGGCCATATCAGTCTCTTAGGAGAGGACAAAAGGTGGTTGCTCTTAATGATTTCACTTCTACCATTTTCTTCTGTTTTTAATGACATCTCCCTCATTTTTACTGCTATGATAGTGCCCAAGACCACTTATGTTCTTCATCAAGATAAATATTTGTTTCTTTTTTTGAAGCATCCAAAGAAAAATGCTTTCACTTTACCCTGAAACTGCTAAGTATATCAGGGTAGTATTTGGTTTTAGTTGTATTTATTAGCTTGATTACCAGTTAATGTTTGCAATTTCTGTTAAAAAATGTTGCTTTGATCCGTTCTATCTTCTGGAATGAAGTTGATGTAGAAGTTTTGCTGGAAGACACAGAGCGTCTTCAGTTATTTTTGTAGCTGCATTTGAGTATGGATGCAAAAAAATCTCCATTGCAACATTATTTAAATTCCTTGGTTCTTTGCTCATCTCTTGTACTGGATAAAACTTCACATTTGATGATGAAGAATCCTGACCTGTCTTCATTGTTTCTTCAGGTAAATAGAAAACCTTGCTGGCTCCTTAATTCCAACAGTATTTTAGTAGTAGTTTTAGTTTTTATTGATTTTTCATTACTTAAAGGCCTTTCATTAGTTCAGTCTTAAAGATATTTCAAAGTAGTAGTTGGCCTAAGTGATCTGAAAAGGGTGCTCAAGGAATCTGCGGGAGGGAAAACGTTTTTGTATCATTGTCATAAATCCAATCCTAAATACACAAAAAAGTACTTGAATGATTTCTGTGCACCATGCAAGTGTCTCAGATTTTTGGCTTTTACTTCCAATGAAATGCAGAGGAAAGCCCCTCTCATGACTTTTAAAGCTTGAATCAGGCTATGGAAGGAAACATTTTCGGTATCATTTTGAAAACTCAACTGTACTAGACGTAACAGGTGAAATGCAATATGTCTCAAGTTTTGTTTTGGATCTTATTAAGTGCCAGAAATTTTTTTAAATTAAATTGCACATAAGCAGCTATACTTTCTTTAAATGTTATTTTTTTTTATAAATAGTGTTTACAACTGAACATTCATAAACACAGTCTTTCAAATTTAGTCTTTAATTTTTACCATCCATATGCTGTCTTGAGTTTGTCTTTTGTTTATGCATGTATCTAGTAGTTTTAATTTATTAGCTGTTACTTTCTGAGATAGTGTTATAAAATAATTCCTGACATTCATTTATGACTGTTATTTTCTTATCTGCCCACTCTTTTCTTGAAGATAAGTTATGGAACTGTCAATTGTGGCCGCTGGCATAATTGTAAAGAATGTGGTGTTTCTGTGATCTGTAGGTATTTAACTGAATTCCCTGGTGTTTTGTTACATTCAGAAAATTGATCTTAGTGTTACAGCCTTTTGCAAGATACAGTAGAATCTGAGAACTTTTTCTTGCTTTTGTTGAGCAAACTAAATTCCCATTGATTTCAGTAATTTAAAGCAGGATGGTTTGACTCTTCCTCCTCCTATATTCCTCTTTCTGGATTTCTTTTTGTTTATCAATGATAACCAATATAATCTTCCGAATGTCCATCACTTCTGCCCAGTGACTAAAGCAGGGTTAATCCCAACAGTCATAAGTGGGGAATGGGAAGGTATTTGGGAATTTGCATTTGCCTTCTAACTATTTGTGTAAGTTATGGTTGTGTTAGTTACTCTATGGGACTACTTGTATACTGTAGACATTTTGTTTCACCTGTTGTCTCCGAAGTTATATTTTCTCACTAAAAACCCTGAAGCTCAACTTTTCTGTAAATTAAGTTGAGACAACATAATCATCAGAACGTTCCAGGTAACTTTAAATAATTCAGAAGACGCATCCTGTCTCAACATAGCTTCAAGGCACTACAGTTTTAATTCACTTCAGAATTCATTGTAGTTCTTGCAAATAAAAAATTGTATAAAAGGTATACTTCAGACTAAAATGGAGTATTGTGGTTTTTTGATGTCTGTATATATCCTTTTCCTCTGTACCTGTGGCTCAGGTCTTTTTTGATGAGATATTTCAGAGAAGTTCTCAATGGTGTCTCTTGCATTAACAATGCTTTGATTTCATTTCCTTAAGTTATTTTGAACCATGAGACGTTATCTTCTGTGCCCGCTTAGGCATGGTGCATAGAGGGCTTTATAGTCAGATTTACCTATGTCCATCGTGCTCAGAAGGGGACGAGAATCTGATTAGTGTGTCTCTTATGTCGGCATTAAAATATACCTGAATATCATCTTTGTCCTGATTTAACTATTATCTTGAAGAAGTAAGCAGCCAGGCTTAGGCAATTGAGGTTTCCCTGGCAATTGTTGCCCTTTACTGGCTGCTATCCTGTTGGTCATTTTCATCTGAATTTGAGGGGTATAGAATTTCACAGAGTAATTAAGCCCCTCATCTATTTTATAAAAACAAGCAACTGGAAAGGAAGAGATGAAGATTTTTGCCTGTATGTGTGGCCAGGCAGTTTTCATGGGCCTAGCTCCATGTGTATAGGGAGCCTGTACAGCCTTTTGCCTCTCAGGAAAGAAGCTGGGCTTCCTGAGTTTCACTGCACACAGAACACGATTACTTTTAAAGTGCCCTCATGCCATTATAGTCCAATTATTTTAGCCTTTAGCCTGTTATTTTAGCCTTTTTTTCTTGCTCAGTGGTACTAAACTTAATCTTTCACTCAGAGGAGGTATTTATGTTATAATACAACTATTAATTAAGTACTTTCTTCTGAAAGCTTACTGTTAACTGTGAAAAAAAGTGAACAATATTCTTATTTGTGTAACTAGCCAGATTTGTTGGCACTAGCGTAAAATTTAGTAGCTAAAGCAAAAGTCCGTATAGTCAGATGCCAAATAGTACATTGTATTGATTAGTGGTTAGACTTGGCATGGCAGTTTCTTTAATCCGGGGGAGATGCTGAGCAGCCCACACTGGGCTTCAAGAGCCTTCATGTGTAGTGAGGCTAGGGGCCAGGCAGGTGTATGTTTTCTTTCTAATAATAATGGAACGGATTATCTCGTCCATCTGTGAAGTGCATGAATCTTTTTGGATGAAAATTCTGTGAAATCCAGGAGCAGTTCTCTGTGGAAAGCTTTCAATTGCCTTAAACGAGCTAGACAAATGGGGTGGAGGGGAAGGCTAGCCTTTTCCTGTGGAAAACATGTATAGGGTAATATACGCTTGAGCTGAAGCAGTTGACAGAACTCTTCTGGTGAAATGATTCATTGTATTGCAGTTTTGTCTTCTAGTATGATGTTGTTAGTAAGCTATCCATCAAAGGCTGAGCTCTGCTGCTGTGGCTTTTGTATAAACCTAATGTGACAAATGATCTCCAAGAATGAACAATTTACAGTATAAAAAAAAAAATACAGAAAGGTAATATATAGCATCAAAGCTGGTAATTTAATATGGTAAGATCTATAATAAGAGGCAGCAGTCCTGGCTACTGATACAGGCCTACTTCCAGTGTAAGTCTTTCCTCCTGCTTGCCTTTGCCTTTTAACCTTGTTTTGAAGATAACTGTTATGCAAAACTGTTCTCAGTTTAATCTTTTTTGTTTTAATTACTCAAGTTAACTGCTTTTTCTTTTATGAAGTGTCTGTGTTCCAAATATGTAGTTTCCTTCTTAAAGTAGGTTCAATGTATTTACTTCTGCAGATAATTTTTTTGTTCCCAGATTCATAGAAAAGATGTAGGAGGTATCTTCTTCCTTTCAGTTTATTAGTAAATACGAAAATAATTATTTACTTACAAAGGGGAGGAAAAATGGAATACTTTGTAATACCTTTTTTCTGTACATTTGTCTAGAAGCTTGTAATTATGCATCTAGAAAATGTACAGATATAACTTCAAGCTGTCTGTTTTTCATGTGTCTTTACGAGTCATAGTCTCCTTTCTGCTTTAAGTTTAGATCCTTAGATTCCAAATCTGTATTTTTACTATATGTTAATAAACATATGTTAAATTTTTCAGAGGTATGTATTTAAAAAAAAAAAGTTTTGCCAAATATTAATTTCCAACTTTCTTAATGAATGGCAATTATATATGTGGATATAGTGTTAGCATCTTACTGCATCAACCCTAAAAATATTGGTGGATTTTGAAAGGGGGAATCCTGGGGTTTTAGATGGCACTGAATATCGCTGTCAGTTGGCTACTGTATTACCATCTTGTATCCTGATCTATTTGAACACTATGACAGTAATTGTTTCGTCTTCCCTTTTGGACACAAGTGGCATAAGACCTCTTGATTTTAGGTGCAAGTAGCATAGTTTCTTTCCTCTTACTTTCACAAGATGTTTCCTCAGTATGGTTTTGTTTCAGTCTGTGCAAAACAAGCATTTCCTGTGATTGTTGTTCTCTCAACTAGTATGCCATTATTAAAAAATAAGGAGTGCAACTTGTGAGAGTGCTTAAGAGTTTTGTAATTATATTTAGAGTATGCAGGGTAGAAAAAAATTATTAGGGTATGAACTTGTAAATCATAGGTGTCGTGAAGTAGCTGTTTTTCTCTGGTAGAAGAGGGAGAAACTAGCTTAGGAAAGAGATGGAGGAGAAGCAGAAAGGGAAATAGATACTCACAGGAAGTTACAGCTAATAGGCTTCTGTACTGTAAATCAAACTATAGCTTATTTCCTGGTAAAGCACCCGTTCTTTCAAAAACCTGTATTTGACATTTGGTGACAAAAGTGGGATGTTCACTGCAAATGTGGAGGTAATTGTATTTTCTCTCCTCTTCTAGAATATTTTGTCCTGCTTAGAAAATAAATTGTTTCAGGCTCGAAACAGTTTTGTCTGTTCTTGATGCAGAAATAAATGCTGAATTGCGTCGTCTGTTAGGGAGGAGAAGGAGTTATGGTATAGCATATGTATTGTGAAACAGTGTGTAAGGTAGATGACGGTAATGACTGAAGCGTGCTTTAATCTATGGGCAGTGAATAGAATAATTTATCTTGGACAACTGTTGGCTCAGTCTTTTTTTAATTTATTTTTCTTATAATCACTTTTGCTTTCAAAATTCAGAACCTAACTAGGCAGTTGCAAGGCACAGACTGAAAAGATTTTTTTGTTATAAATGAGGATTTTTTTTAAGGAAAAGGCCAGCATTCTGCCTTATCTGAACTATTACTTTGATTCTTCTTTGGCCTCTAAATTAATGACAGTTCACTACTCTCTAGCGATGGCAAATGGAGCATTTTGCAATTTCTTGAAAACAGAGAAAGTATTTCTTGGTTTTATAGCATTTGCATTCAAACTTGCATAACTACTAAAAGTGGAAGGTGTCCTGGTATGAAGGACAGAAGATACTATTGCCGTTGACGTCATTTCTTAGCTTTCTGGTATGAGAGTATTGTGGGTTATCTGTCACTTTCTGTACTTTAAAATCTGCCCTCCTGAAGAACATCACTATATACCTCTGTTGCCTTTAAAGTGTGTTGTAAATGAGTGAGTGATATTGTCAAATTTTTGTCCTTCACTGTTGCCAAAAGGATTTTGTATAGCATTGATGAAAATGGAACATTAATTGTTATTCACTGTGCTATAAATTGGCAAAACTCTGCTAATCAATGAATGCTTTATTACCTAAAGCCTTAAGAAGTCTTGTTTATTTTTGCAACAGTGTATCTAGAAGTTATGAGGCTAGATATAAATGTGCAATATTTGTATAAATGTACACGTTTATAAATTAGTGGTAGCCTAATTTCTGAACAGGTTGATAGTGTCTGCTTTAGATAAACACATGTACTGATATTACCCTTATATACAATGCTAATCAAGTTCTTTGTTTTTATCTTTTAATGTGTCTTAAACCACATAAATTATTTCCTGTACTTCTAGATGTATTATTTCCAATAATTATTTTTTTAAATTCTGCTTTTCTCCAACAGGAAGGAACTTGAGAGCTTCAAAGGTAAATTCTGTTTTTAATTTTCTACTTGAACGTTTGCCAGAGTTACAGTAATTCTTGTATTAAGTAAAACTAGTAAGGAACTGTTCCAATTCTACATTTGATAATGTTAATTTTATGTTGACCCAGCAGGCTGTTTATTTTTCAGTTTACCTGTTCTTGCTACTGGTTTCTTTGGAAAAGTCATAAGTGTGGGAAGAACACAGATGGTTCTGTTGTCTTAGCTAGGTTTCAGAGAGTCTGTATCTAACTCAAGCCTTTCCCTTGCTGTTCAATTTTAGAAGTTAAGGGCTTTGTCTTCAACTAGTTGATGTCTTTTCTAACATGAATGTGTTTTTGACATGTGTTGCAGGCTGTTACTTGTTAGACTTTTGTCTAGCAATTTCTAGGAAATTTTCGCAGTATTATGTTACATCAGACAAATGCAATTTCTGCAGCTCAACTTATTGCATTTACACAACAATACATAGAAATATCTGTCCTAAATAATATGCAATGGCTAGAAACTCTGTCATGTATTAACTGCTTTGTCTGTGCTGCATAGATGGAACACATTACCATTTTCAGTAAATCTTAAATTCAGTCTTACTCTACCTACTAATGTTAATGTTTGAGCAGCTTGACAATTGCTATTGTCATTTGCTTTGAATAAGGTGTGACTGTGGCTTTGTGACTAGGCTTTATTTATGAGAATGAAGTCAAGTACGTTGACGTCTGTCAATTAATTGTCTCTTGAAATTGAAAGAAGGCATGGAAAATTTTACCAAATGCATTCCTCTTTGCCTTTTCAGTTCATTACTATCTCATCTTTACATAACGCTAAAAAGGGAAAATAATAAAGCTAACATTAACAGACAAGCAACACAGATTATGTAAAATGTCACTTTATCTGTAGCTTACCATAACAGCCCCTTTTTTGATTGATTTGACAGCTTTCAACACAGACTAGCTCAATACAAAGCCAACGATAACGCTACGCTCACTCTGTTCTCAAGAAAGCACCTACTTTGTAGTATCTGATCCTTGTGAGAATAATGAATCCTGAGGTTTTTTGTTTGTATTTATTAGGTATTTGCAGTGAGTTTCTGGAAGCCAGGAGGATGGTTTCCAAAGTTATTTCTCCAGGCTTCTTGTTTTTCCAATAGAGATTGTAATTTTATTTGTGAATAAGTATTTTACGAAGACAATAACTTTCATGGAAGAGGGAGGTGTTAGTTTGGTGTAAATTTCAAGGTCAACACACAGCTAAGTAACTGGTTCTGTAATGGATACACAGGCATACAGATTTCCAATACTAATTATGAAAGGCTTGTCTTGAGTAGATAAGGCTTGTCTTGGTGGCCAAGAGTTTTTTAGTTTACTGTAAAGAGGGAAAAAGAAAGCCAATGTCTTTGCATGTTTCTTCACTGAAAAGTTCAACTGCAGTCTCTGGCTAATGCAGCCAATATCAATGAGAAAGGAGTAAAGTCTTGTGCTATAACAAGCACAGTTGGGTAGATGTGGGCAGATGATTCTATACATTTTTATATTGCAAGTATAGACTACGTTCACAAGTAATTCATCCTTGCATAGCTGTCCAGAGTGAAATGAGTTCATAAAATACCCAGTGTTTGGGGCTAGGAGAGAAGAACCATTTGAAATACCTTTTTATACACTTGTATCTTTCAATGTGCAGCTGAAACCATTTCATAATAGTAACTTGTTATTTATGAATTTGAATACCATATGCTAAAAAGTGTTGGTTTACAGATTAAGGATGATAAATGTGTTGCATAAAAATGTGTTTAATAAATATATAAATTCATTCTGTCTGAATCTGCAGAAATTGAGGTACCACAAAATCGTTCCTTAAACACGTTTGCCAAAGGGAGTAAAGAGAGGGTTCCGTGCAAGTTTTTCGGTGTCCAAATGTAACTCTCACATTCATCAGTGCTGAGTTCTCATGCCTTGCTCAGAATATAAAGTATGTTTTACTGGAATTAAGAAACTGAAAGGTATAGTTTGAGTGTCAAAATAGCACAGCAGTGGAAACTTGAATTCAGTGATGGCATCCATCAATTTCAAAACAAATAGAGGCAAAAATACCAATTGTATATTGACACTGAGGAGGCAGGTGGGAAACTTCACAGGTGTCAGATCTGCTTCAAAACTTTACTTTCCTGGAGTTTTGTGTACGTGTAAATATAAATAGATATAGATCTACAGGTGTAGTCTGGATGGGTACCACTGTAAATTTGTGAAATCTTCAGATGTATAAACCTTATAAACACTTTAAGTGTTCTTGCATACCTAATATTTACTAAAGACTTATTTTAATATTGAAATAAATTCAGCCTTCACATAAATAAGAAACAATTGTTTCTGGTTTCATTTAGGTCTTCCTACTATGTGCTTTAAGGTACAAAGTGGTAATTTATTGACCTATTAAGTATATTCTTTGAGGATTCCAGGTGTCATCAAGAAGGGGGTCAAACAAAGCTCAGTCTGTATACCTCTTTGCAGCATTGAAAAGTATTGAGAATCTGCTAACACTCTTGCTCATTGATGTTATTACCTTCAAGTATCATGAAATAAGCATGTAATTCTATTTCAAGAAAAAATGAATTATTTTTGTATTTGTCAATGGAGATACTAGTTTAGAATTTGTTCCTGCTTTTCTCACATTTGTATTACAGACTGTACTCTCTTTCATCATGAAAAGTAGATTTTATTTTTCTTCCTTTTGCTTTAAGACTATTAACAGAGCCAGACATTCTCTTTTGTTGTTTGCTGTACCCATAGTGTATAGGGGCAGAAAAACCTCTCCAGTCTCTTTTCTTCTAACCTCAAGGGTTTTCTATTACAATGTAAACCTAGCATATTATTTAATATTCTGTGATGCTGAGAAACTGAAGGCTAGAAGCTTTCCTGCTTCTTTATGTTAAGCATCTCTCTCTGAAGAAGGCAGAGAGCGAGTATGTGATGTCCCTGTTGGTACTGCAACAACAGTGGCATTTATGTACCCTAAGTGTGTGCGTGCTCCAGGAGGAGACATCTTAAGGGTTGTCCAGTTGGTTTTTGTAGTAATTTATCTTTCAGAGAACAAGGGTCTTAAAGATGATAGACTTATGGATGAAAACATTAGATATACCATATGAAATAACCTGTAAATTTCTTCCTAGTGTGCATCACTTCCAATGTTTGGAGAAGCATTTGCAGGAGCTGCCTTATGCTCTGTGCTGTTCTCTCCTGGCTGAGACTTATAAACCTGCTGCAAAAAACCCCTCCATGTTCTGTTGTGGATCTTGGCAATTTCTTGCAATAGTAGAGTTTATTTTAGTTGATATTTGTCTGTATATTTGGGTTTTAGATTTGATGTATTGTACTCTTCCATAGTAAGAAAGGATGTGTATCACTTTAATTTTTACAACTGAGAAACTAGAAATTAGATAGAAAATATGTGGTTATTTTCTCTTGATACTTGAAACCTTGTGCATTCATGACTGCACTGAGATTTGAAATCTTTCCACCATTCTTCTGGGCACATGGTAGAATTCTTTTATATATATAATTTTTTTTTTAAAGTTAATATTTCTTCTCTTACAGTGCGGCAAGACTATGTAGTATATATTTACGGAATACTGTTAATCTCTTTATAAGAAGGAAGAGTGAAGCAGGGCAGTGAGGTAGATAATGGCAAAAAAAAAAATTAGCTATAAAAGTAGTAGAATTGCCCAATGGTCATAACATATGCTGCTGAGTTTACTTCAGACTTTGTCAAAATGGAATCTGTATATGTGATCTACTTCTAAAGACTTCTAAAAGTCCCTTTTTATTTAAAAAAAGTTTAGGATGAAATATTTTGACTTTATTTCTGGCAAGAAAACTAAAGCAATAGAGGCCATTTAGAAATCAGCAACACAGCGCTTTTGGACAATGAAAGGTGGCAGAAACTTTGTAAGGGCAGATACACACGTGGCTTTGGCTACTGAGTCATGCATATTTCTAAGCTTTAACAGGATTAGTTTCATTCAAGCTCAGGGAAACTGGTCATATGACCACTTTCAGGACTTCGATTTACAATACAACAAAATATGTTTTCAGCTCTTCGCATCAGAGATCTCTCTGAAACAAGCCCTGATAAGTTTTTAAAGCTTTATCAAAATACTACTTCTGAGAAGGAGGCTAGTGATGTAATGAGGTGTTTTTTCTTGCTTTTCTCTTCTAGGTTAAGTCATTGGGTCGCATTTGATATGCAGATCTTTTANAGGAGGAGACATCTTAAGGGTTGTCCAGTTGGTTTTTGTAGTAATTTATCTTTCAGAGAACAAGGGTCTTAAAGATGATAGACTTATGGATGAAAACATTAGATATACCATATGAAATAACCTGTAAATTTCTTCCTAGTGTGCATCACTTCCAATGTTTGGAGAAGCATTTGCAGGAGCTGCCTTATGCTCTGTGCTGTTCTCTCCTGGCTGAGACTTATAAACCTGCTGCAAAAAACCCCTCCATGTTCTGTTGTGGATCTTGGCAATTTCTTGCAATAGTAGAGTTTATTTTAGTTGATATTTGTCTGTATATTTGGGTTTTAGATTTGATGTATTGTACTCTTCCATAGTAAGAAAGGATGTGTATCACTTTAATTTTTACAACTGAGAAACTAGAAATTAGATAGAAAATATGTGGTTATTTTCTCTTGATACTTGAAACCTTGTGCATTCATGACTGCACTGAGATTTGAAATCTTTCCACCATTCTTCTGGGCACATGGTAGAATTCTTTTATATATATAATTTTTTTTTTAAAGTTAATATTTCTTCTCTTACAGTGCGGCAAGACTATGTAGTATATATTTACGGAATACTGTTAATCTCTTTATAAGAAGGAAGAGTGAAGCAGGGCAGTGAGGTAGATAATGGCAAAAAAAAAAATTAGCTATAAAAGTAGTAGAATTGCCCAATGGTCATAACATATGCTGCTGAGTTTACTTCAGACTTTGTCAAAATGGAATCTGTATATGTGATCTACTTCTAAAGACTTCTAAAAGTCCCTTTTTATTTAAAAAAAGTTTAGGATGAAATATTTTGACTTTATTTCTGGCAAGAAAACTAAAGCAATAGAGGCCATTTAGAAATCAGCAACACAGCGCTTTTGGACAATGAAAGGTGGCAGAAACTTTGTAAGGGCAGATACACACGTGGCTTTGGCTACTGAGTCATGCATATTTCTAAGCTTTAACAGGATTAGTTTCATTCAAGCTCAGGGAAACTGGTCATATGACCACTTTCAGGACTTCGATTTACAATACAACAAAATATGTTTTCAGCTCTTCGCATCAGAGATCTCTCTGAAACAAGCCCTGATAAGTTTTTAAAGCTTTATCAAAATACTACTTCTGAGAAGGAGGCTAGTGATGTAATGAGGTGTTTTTTCTTGCTTTTCTCTTCTAGGTTAAGTCATTGGGTCGCATTTGATATGCAGATCTTTTATCATCTCTCTTCACGCATCTAAGATGCTTCTGTTGAAATCGCAGTTTTCCAGTGCTTTTATCAGTAGCTTAAATATGTTTGTATCTAAACTTTAATGTCCTGGGTTTTACTGTGCCTTCTCTAAGAGTACGTGGTATTTGGAGCACTCTATTGCCTCTGTCCCATTGTTGTCCTTTTTTTGAAATCATTCGCCTCAACAGAGAGTGTGTCAAACTGATTTTTTTTGTTCTTCCAGTCTAGGGATCCTCTTTATCATGTGTTATTCTCATGGCTGTCAAAATAAACAACTTTTCCCTAATCTTCATATTGTCTTCATCTGTCAAGTTGTGCTGTAATTTTGAGCACACAGTCCTTTGTTTCTTCTGAGCAAGAGTAGATGGCATTGTGGTAGAAAATCATACCAGCCACATGGAGTTCATTTACTTCAACATTTCCAAATATACTAGGAACATTCAAGGTGTTTCATTACTGTGAAGAATTTTTTGTTGACAAATAGTGTCCATAACTAAGTTGGTCAATAATATAAGTTCTAATTTAATGTTGTATTTTATGATTTTGCATTTCAATTACTCATTTAAATAGGGGAGGGAAGATGTCTTTAGTTGGTTGGGTACCTCTTCCAAAACATGCTATGGGAGACAGGCGGTGCTTCTGCTATGGGTGACCATGGTCAAAAACTTCAATATTTAAACCTTGTAGCATGGATATAAAAGAATTCTACTCTTATTTTGGCATACCAGGAAACAGTAGGGAAACAACTGCATAATTCTATTGTAATAAAGCTAAGATGGAGTTAAAATTTCAAGGATATTCGGCTTTCAGGGTTTTTACTCAGTATTTTGCTATGAACTGAAAATACTCTGATAGATTTCTAGTTAGTAATGTGTATTAATAGCTTCTTTCCCATCCAGGCTATGGGGGGAGAACGTTGCAACTTTGAATGGCCTGTATTGTCTGTGTCAAGAATTGGCCAAGGCTCCCATATATGATAACCATTCTCTTGAGAATAGAAAGGTGTGAGACTTAAGTGCTTCTAGTCAAACCTTGAGCGAAAGGCAAATAAGTTTACTTAAGTCTTCCATTATAGTGTAATAGCATAAGACAGACTGAGAAGAAAAACTAATGATAATGTGTCCTTATAGCCACCTTGCTTTTGATTTTGCTTTTTGTGTTTTCAAGTTTGCAGACTCTCACATTTGTCTAATACTCAGGACATGTTTTAAAAGTTTCTGTATCTGAATCTAGCTACTTGTAACTTCTGTCCTCCTTTTTGCCTTCATTGAAATAGGTATGGACTTCAAGTCAAGCCTCTTAAAAAAATTTTTTTTTAATAGAGAAATTTAAGGAAAGTTCAGTCTTGGTCTTTTACTGATTTCAGTCCTCCCCTGTAAATAATTCAGTCTTCATATATCATAGAATCACAGAATGTTTAGAGTTGGAAGGGATCTTAAAGATCACCTCGTTCCAACCGCCCTGCCAAGGGCAGGGACACCGCCCATTAGACCAGGCTGCTCAAAGCCCCATCCAGCCTGGCCTTGAACACTTCCAGGGATGGGGCATTGACAACTTCACTGGGGAACCTGTTCCGGTGCCAGATATCGAGGCAGATATCACCAGCACAGATTCACCAGTAAAAGCTTTCAAATGTACATTTCTGTAGCTCACAGGCGGATGGTGCTGAGTTGCACACATCTGATTGTATTTGGCTGGGTTACTGAGAGACTTAATGACATACTTTCAGAACTTGTAAGAATACATACCCACGAACAGTGGAAGTTTTAAATTTTCTGTCTTAACAGAGATTGCTTGCCTCTTGCTGACACCCTAAACATGACTTTTTTTTTTTTTCTGTTGACAATGCTATTCTGTTGAACATTAGGTGTAGTTGAAAACTTACTAGCTGCCTTTGACAAGACAACAAAACGTTTGCTGGATTAGGTATTATGTCTGAGGTAACGCAAACTACGATGGTTAGTATCTTGTATGTGCATTTATTTTGCAGATGACTGGAAATAAACTTTTTACCTATTAGGTAAATGTCTACAAGTGTCAAGTCTTTGGGACAGACAGTATTTTCTATACAAGAAACAGAATTTACATTTCAATACAAGGGCAGGCAAAAATTATCTACAATTCTGTATATTGAATGCATACATCAAGAACTCTGTTTCCCATTATGCATTGCCAAAAGGTGGGCTGCACTGTCAACTGGATTAGTAATCTGATATGATGGGTAATTATTTCCCCTCTGCCCTTTTTTGATTAGTTTTCAACTGGTGAGGGAAAAAGAGGGCTTCATTGATAGTGGCAATGTAGACTTTGGTGGATCTTGGTCAGTTATAAAATGACATCCATTTCTAAGGTGGTTATGCGTCTGAATTTTCAAAGCTGTAAATAGGGAGTAGAGTTTCTAAAGGAAATCTAAATTTTAGAAGGGGATGCTCTAGAAATACCAAATTATTTATGGGCAAACTAGATAATCAGATTTCCTTGGAACAAATATTGTAAGTCCTTGCAACTCAGCTGATCAAAGATGGTTTTTAGTTTTGTCACATTTTCTACCCCAAACCATGTCTGGTTTCACGCTTTTTCTACTTTTTGTTTGTTGTGTGTGTTGGTTATAATGTAACTTTGTATGTTACATATTTGTTAGTGATGTTTGTTTGGTTTTAATCTCTTTGCTCAAGTAGATTTCAGGATTTTATATGATGATTGTCACCCGAAAGTAGTATTTGGACAGTGATCTAATGTAACGCACAGAATGCTAATGTTACACATAGTTCTGAAACCTTGTGTTTATTTTTTTTTTTTTTAATACTAATTCTGACTGAGGGAGAATTGAGGCTAGGAACACCCTTTTTTAAAAATTCTGGTTCATCTACATGCATTTTAAGAGAATCTTTGTGGGTTTTTTTTAGTGTGGCATCCTTATGCTCTTTCATCCTGTCTTATGTTGCTTTGTATTTTGAGGGAGCTCGTTTTTTCTCTCAACAAATTTTAATATTGATGTAGTTATGCGGCTTTCTCTTTTTCCTTGAGTCTTTGGGCTTTGGTTTTTTGGGTTTGTTTTTTTTTTTCATTCTAGCATTGTTCTAAGTCAAAAGCCCGTTCTGAAGTCAACAATTTTGACATCAGTGCAGCTAAAAATAAGATGGCTCTTGAATGCGCAGGTACAGCTCCTGTTGGCTGAAGCAGAAGTTGGCCCTATGCTGGAGTTGGCCTTGCAGAGTCCTGGGTTTGTAAGGAGTGGAGGAGGTCAGTGTAACAATAGAGATTTTCTGTGGCTATTGCTGGGGTGAATAGCTAACTGTGTAGATAATAGGAAAAATTGCAGGGGAACATAAGTCCTGTCATACTCAGTTTATGTAGAAAAGAAAGCATTTAAAGGTGCGATATTTTAATTGTGTGTAATGCTTAAATGATTGATGTGGGAAAAGTAGAAGCCTATTTTGTCTGCAACTCTAACTTGAATTCATCCCTTAATTACCAAAGTCCAGACTGAAGGCAGGATTATCTCACGATTATTATTATCCTTTTAATCTTTCTCATGGATATTTTTGGTGTTGTTTTCTCCAGTGAAACAAAACTGATTTTTGTAGGCCCACGCATTCTTGGTAATTTTTCCTCTAATGATTATGATTGGAGACGTATTTGTTATATAATTCCCATTCGTCTGTATGCTGTGTTTCAAAAATTGTCATCAAGGAGCTTTGTGATCTTTTCAAGTAAAAGAAAAATGTGATCTTTTTAAGTAAAAGAAAAGAATTGTCATGGCTATCATGGTTTCCAGCAGCACTGCGCACCCTCCTAAACTGAAGAGGTAACGCGTGCCAGCGTTCCAAATTCTAAGCAACGCCTTACAATTTCTGAAACATAAATGCACCGTTGTGTAACTGCAGCATCACCATAACCAAAGATTCTCGGTCATATGCTCTTTCTGTGATTTTTTTTTTTTTAATTTTTTGAATTTTTGATGAAAACGTAGTCTGAATATGTAAGACAAAAAATCCAGTTTTCATCAGAGAAACCTGCTCCTAATTTATTTAAAAATCACATCCAAGATTTTTAATATTTTATGTGTAAAGTAAGAATAGTACGTAATCTGGTTTATGGGGCATCTGAGCTAAGCCACGTTAAGGAAGAATACTTTGAGGGGAGAGCCTTATGAGCACTGCCTAATGTAAAAAAAGAATTCAGAACCCTTCCTTACCTTTTCCTTGCTTCTAAATGATTTTCGGACGCTTACAGCTCTCTGCCAAATAGCCACATGCTGGAACTGCGTGTCATCAGATGATAACCCGCCGGGAAGATTTCTCTCTTTCTCGCACCCCTTTATTTTAACAGCATGTGGTACCTTCCCGAATACATGCGTGCATTTCTGGTACAGCCCAGCTGCTGGTAGCTTGCGTTCAGGTTCTGGAAAGGCGCTGAGTTGAAGTATCCATGTGTATGCATCTGTGTGCGAGTGACCCATTGAAAACTGGCAGTCGCGCTATTATTGCTTTGAAAAAGCAGCCTTCCAGCATCGGTCTTTGTTCTGCATCAATGAAGATGCACATTCGTGGAGCTGCTTGGTAACTGGAGCTTTCACTTGACCAGTACTGTGTTTCTTTTTACTTGCTTATTTCTTACTGCCATGTCATCTCCGGGAGCCACTGAGAATACTCAGAAGAATTCATGTAGGTGGAACTTTATTGTCACCTTTATTGTTTGTCAGCTTAATTTGCCAAGCTAATGTAAAATGCAAAATGAAATTAAAGTTAGCTTGATTAATTTCCTCAGTTACCACCATTGCCTGATTTGTAAAGGGTGAGCTATAAATGAGAGGTTAATTATCAACTTGATTTAGCAAATATGAAAGAAATAGTGACTTAGTGTCTATTTTGTCAGAGCTTTTGTTTATTGCTTTGTTTCTGTGTGTCGCTTTGCATTATCGTCAAGGTAATATTAGTTGGAATTAGTAAAAGAATACAAATACACAGATACCTTGTTAGCTAAAATTCAAGCAGACTTGTGTAAGGGTGGGGTGGTACTAGAGGATATGGGGAGATAGATAATTATTATCTGAAGATAAAAGCCAAATACTGAATTCGTTAATATTGATGCAGTCATGCTAATTCTTAGTTTCCTTCATATAAAATAATAAATAAATGATAAACCTGTATATTTTTAAATGAAGCAATTAGTGTTATTTACATCAATATGAGCACCCTATGTCATACGAAACAATGTTCTTAATAATGCACTTGATAACATTTTTATGCTGTTAATTTGTAACTAATGATATTTAGAACAGTACATTAATTGAAATAGAAATAAGATGTGAATTTATGCTCTGATTCTTTTTATGTTCTTTTATATAACCACTGAAAGAGGGTTTTTTCTGCTACCATTCATGTAGATTTTTTCAGTTGATGTCCAGAACGAAAAGATAAGAGTAAATTGAACTATTATATTATTTTAATAACCTGTTGGAGCATGTCTTTATCAAGGCTCTACCTATGAGTTGTTATTCTGACAGATAAATTTGATGTTCAGATTAAATAACAATGTAAAGCCAGGTTTTGATTGACTATTTTGATTTAAATAATGCATCTAGTATGGGAGAAGTCTTTACATTTGTATTGATTAGAAATACTTCACTTACCAAAATAGTTGTTTGCCAGAAATCTAGACAGAACTGTTGACTGTTTACTTAAAAATGGCAAAATTTACCCTCTGTTCTGCTAAATGTGGTGTGACCACTTTGCACTCAAAATTGTCAGCTTTGCAAATAGTATGTATACTACTGGTTTAAAACTACTTTGTAAATATTGACAGAAGTTGTCTTCTTTTCTTGTTGTTTCCTGAAAATGAAATGGAAGTATGGTGAATTAGGGGCGCAGCTGGGAATCTTTCTTCTCTTCCTTATTTGCAATCATATCCTGGACAGTAGAATAGCTGTTTTGTATGTGAGGCAGGGTCCAGCCTTGAAATTATACTTCTATAAGGAAGTAAGAATATGGAGTTGGAGAATATTTCTGAAATGTGAGCTTTAGCAATATTAATCCTCCAACTACTGCTGAGAAGAAGCAGCAGTAAGTAGAAGCTTTAGTATCCACATTAATTTTGGAAAGGTTAGCACCTCTATGGTAACCAGGATTATTCTAATGGGTTTTTTTAATCACATTTTCTTATGTAGCTTGGTGACAGCAAAAAGTAATGCAAAACTAAATATAGGTGCTTTTTTAATGATAATCTGTTTGCTCACTATCTAAGTAGTCTGAGGTTAATGAGAAATTAAGAAATACTTATCTACTTTCTTTTAAAAAGATTGCTTCTCTCTAACAAGATCAGATATAATACTTTTTGGGGTGCTGAAAGACCAAATTCTGTAGGCTCTTGCGGCCTGTCACTGCATCTTGGTGTGAATGAATTTTTGAGCAGTTTAATAATGACAGCATTCTTTCCTTTGGCATGCTGCTTCTATTTTATTATATGTTAGAAATGTAAATGTAAGCGCAGACATTTTGTCAGTTTGATTTGTAGAAAAATAAAGGTACGGTAATAGATTTTATGCATTTTATTTCTCCACATGGCACTGTTTCTTTCTATAGTGGTACTATAAATATGATAGTGTTCTGGTCCTTACAGTGTTCAGAAATAGTAGAATTGTTTTAGAAGCTGCAGTAGAAATAATTTATTCCTCCTTTATAGCATGTCCTTACCTAAATCTTAGTCCTGCCTTTCACAGCAGTGTGTTATTAAAGTACTGGTTCTGCTTAGGTTTTAATGATGCAGAGAAAGGGCGAAAGGCTGAGGTGTGCATGTGGGCACGTAAGAATTCCAAATGTTTCTCTACTCCTGCTCAGTAAATGGAACAAAAATGTGGATATTCTCGGAAACAATTCTGCCTGTTTTATTTGTGAGTGTTACGTATGCCATGTTAAATTGTATCAAGGCATTAGAGCTGAAACTGTACTAACATAATTCTTCAATTTTGCAGCTAGTGTGGCTTCCTTTTTGTGATTTATTTATTTTTACTGAACAAGTGAAATAAAAATCTTCTGCAAAATGGCATTGAATAATAAAAATAATGAAATGCTTTAAAAATGAGCTTTTTTTAGAAATCAGGAAAACATTTTTGTATGTATGTAATATTTCTAAATTGCATATTTCTAATAGAGTGTGTGAGTTAAGGCTGAAAGAGGTTAAAAGGCAGTTTTGACTAACTGAACACATTGTTTCAGTTTTCATCACTTGAGGTACTCTGTGGATTAAGAAATCTTGGGGAGATGTCACTCAGCCCTCTTTTCCTTTTATGTCGAAGCCAACTAATGCTATTTTGACATTACATAAATGAGACTTGATCAAAATGGAGTTTGCCATGTCTCATCTTAAATCAAACAGAAATGGTGCCATTTATAAGAATAAGTTTCTCTCTTAATTAGATGATTATGTAATCAGTCCAGACCTCATGCACCAACATTTCCATTGGCTCAGGAGGGTTTTACCTTGGATCATAATCTTAAATCCTCATAGATTTATTATCTCTTCTCCCGTTATTGAACATTCGAGTGAACAACCCACACTTCATCGAAAAGACAACTAAAAATACATTAGTTGAGTTTTCAGTGTATCTTGTGCATTCACATGGGTAGGAAATGGATCTGGCGGTACTTGGTAAGTTCAGATTTTGCGGCCCACTAGTGATGTCAGAATTACAGTTTTGCAGACCCAACTGTCCTAAGACTTAATCATAGGTGTAATGTAACCTCTTTAAAGCCTGTTTAACAGACAGCAGAATTAGAAGGGTGAGCTTTTTATCTTTGTTTTAAAGAGCACTATTTTGTTGTCTGTGCCATTAGTCTCGTGTACAGGGTAGCTTGTGGCACTTGCTGGAGAGCAGGGTTCTCAGGAAGGGCTTGCAGCGTCAACTTGTGTCTCCAAAAACCTACGTGACTGGAGGAAGGCTATCCGCGTTAGGAGTTTGGGTGATAGATGTATTTTCCCTTTTTGCTTGTTGGTACATATTTAGGGGGGTTTGCTGCCAATCACTTAGTATCTGGTTCTCGTCACACCCAAACATGTTTTGGATGCAAAGCTGTAGGAAGATTGACAGAATAGAAAGCCAAGTCCTTGGTTTTCAGCACATTTGGGGAACCATAACTGGTATGAAAGCTTCCGTTAGTTACAGAATGGGAAGAAGTCTGGCAGAAGTAGTTCCCCCTCCCCCTTCTCCCCACCTCCCACTAGAGTTCAAGGTGCTTTTGTATCACTGAAGATTCCTCCTGCATATCAGTGATTTTTCAGTCTAGTTGTCCTATAATTCTTGAAGTGAAAATGAATTTGGTATGTGGAAGACCTGTGGACTAACTCTACAACAAAAGAGAAAACAGAAAAGGTTTTATCTAGCACAGACCAAAAGAAGGATATATTTTAAGTCATATCTCATAGAATTTTGGAAACTTTGATGATTTCTGAGACAAAAGAAATCCAAGTATTTTAGAAAGAACACTGTAAAATGCAAGACTATATCTAAAGTTATTTTTAATGGAAGATTAATAACATCATGCATGAATTTCAGAATAGCCAGTATTCTTACTGTGTAGTCCTCTTTAAGGTCCTTGAAAGTTCAAGATTTCAACTGAGGAGATAACCATCATAAGAAGGCATTTTCATTTTAAGGTACTGTTAAAATACTGTTTTGAATTGCCATGGTGAGTAATGTGGCAATTTTAACATGTATACTTCTGCTTTTCGAATGAAAGATACAGTCCAGTATGCTTCTGGGAGCAAGGTGTTCTTTAGGTCTGATGTTATGCTTAAGAAAGATACGTATCTTATACGTCTGTATATATATAAAATGTGTATCTTCCTTAAGCATACGAAACATATATGCAATGTGTATCTTCCTTATTCATGATAATATACGTGTGTGTGTATATATATATATAAAAAACTTTAGGAAATGCTTACTAGGTCTGTTTCTGTTTTGACTTGGACATTCTGTGTATTGTTTAGGCAGCAGGACAAGTATGAAAGTTAACTTTTGAGAACAGGTGACTTTAACAGCGGTAGTGAGGATAGGTGACTAACAACAGTAAAATATGCAGAAAATAAAAATAATTTTATAGATTTTGTCCTCTGGTAGTTAATAGCAAGCCAAAAAGTTCTGCAACTAGCAGGTTAGAGAGAAAATGATTTAGGAGGAAAACAATCTCTGTCATTAAGTTGCACTTGGGAAACGAACTATTGAGACTAATTCAACTGTGAACAAGATAAATAACATCCAGGGATGGATCAATCGTGAGATTTCCAGTGGGCAGCTGCAAATGAGAAGAGGTGTTAGAGAAATGATTGAGTTATGGGAAAAGAGCTTATTTCACAAGATGCTGGGAGAGCTTGGCTTGCTTGATGGAGGTGAGGGGCCAAAGAGACTTCTACATGTAAACTTGTTGAAGGAATTAGCATCATGAAAAAGAGAAAAAAAGCCTGAAAGGCTTTTTTGTGTTGCGGTGGAGTGATTTGGGGGTTTTGTTTTGTAGTAATTAGCATGCCTCCAGCCAGTTGTTAATTGTGTTAAACTGTTCTAGTATTAATTCGGCAAGAGGCTTTCTTAAATCCTATCAGCACTGAAAATACTGTCTGCCTATGTTGTGATACTGTTCAGTCTTTTATTTTGTCTAGTGTCAGTTGTTTTCTGAGTTACCCTAGTCATCAAATTACTGTGAAAGAGGAACATAAGTGTTTGAACTTTTACCAAAATCTGTTGGGCAGAGAGGTTTCTTTCATAAGCTGTTGGTTTTATGAGTTTCTTGGAAACTGCTCCTCTTCTGTCTACAGAGGGTGGGAATTAATAGCTCTGTGGTATAAATTTAGTCATTGATGACTAACCTGAAACTTTGTTATATAAATGTCAGTTTTGCCATGTTCCGTTAATTGGATCCCTGTTCTAGTGATGTCCCTACCCATCATTCTTAGTTGCTATTTTGATATAGAAGGCAATATGGCTGCTGGCAAAGGCTACTGTAAGGAGTTCCGTATAAAGCCACAGGATTGTGTATAATCATTAACTTTGTTCAAAATAACAAGTCTGAGAAAAATGTGGGAAACGTTTTTGATTTTATCATTGCCAGAAGACTCAACCACATCCCAAGTCCCGAACCCAATTTGGATTTCTTCACAGATGACAAAAGCTCCAAATACCACTTACTGACTTTAAAATGCTCTGACCTCTAACTCAGTCTGGTCATTTCTGTGATGAATGTGCTTTTTTGTGCTTTTCTGAGCATAGGGAACAGGATAAAATTTGATAGAAATAATGAAAATGTGTCTGATTTGTTCATTTCATTGTTAAAAATTAAAAATTCCATTTAAAAACATCTCTATCTAAGACAAAAATACGCTGGTTTACCCTTGGTTTTCAATCCTATGTAGTATGTGTTATTTTCTCAGTTTTATGTTTTACTGAGCTCTGTGGGAAGTGTTAGATAACTTGCGTAAACGTGAAGTTTCTACACAAAGTCGCATTGTTTTTAGAAGTGCCTGCCTTTTTTCCGTAAGTACGAATTGCTACTTCCCTCTGCATTTGTAAATGGAGCGTTAGCGGACATCAGTGTGATCTCTTATGTCATGACCTAAAAAGAAAATTTAAAAAGCTGCATGCCTTCCCTTCCAGAGCCTTGGACAATTGCCAGGACTTTGCATTAAAGCCCACAAGCAGTGGTACTAGGACAGTTTTTGCCTTAAAAGATAGGTGGAGTTATATGCGGATCACCGAGCTAGCATCTCTAGCGGGATGGAGACAGATTTGCTCTGACAATATAATGCGCTTTGCAAGCTTCTATTTTAAGAATTCTTTGCGCTGTGACTTTTTTAAGACTATATTGGACAAGTATTTTGTTTCTCTTAGGAGTCTTACACTTCAGGAGGCTCCAAGTTCATACTGGCATTGTTAAATTCTGCAAGTCAAAAAGCGTGCGTACCTAGAGAAGTATTTTTCATTACTACTTCTTAACATAGCTCTTTTATATTTTGTAGTTCAGCTACTTCATATTGTTCTTTTGTACTGTTACCCCTTGGATAGGTGCAATCCAGTCTGTGTAACACTCGAGAAATAATTTATTGCATAACTTCTTATTTCATCTCTTTACAAAAATCTTGGTGTTATCTGAAAAATCTGAGTTTTGCATTCATCTTCGGGATGAGTGGTGTGGGGGCAGTGAAAGTGCAAATGGCAGGTCTGGGTGCTGCCTTACTTGATAAACCTCAGCTCTGACCTCCAGATCCTTTCTTGAGTGAGAAGGTAGCTCAGTTCCTGGTGTGTG
>VXBO01006107.1:135019-197716 GCA_013400135.1 Rhinoptilus africanus | reverse complement strand
CTATTAGTAGCACTCATTAGTGGCTACCTTTTGGAATACAGAAATCCTGGAAGACTTAAAGCATGAGACATTCCTCAGGGTTGAGGAGCAAAAAAAAACCAAAACAAAAAAACAACTAACAACCCACCCACGCTCTTCTGTTGTAGTTTACAGACTCACTGTGAGGAAGGTAGGCTTTTGGTTTTCTTCCCATCTGCCTATGCCACATGGGTTGTTCTTCAGATTTTGTCCTTAAATGCTTTTAAAAAAGATAGACATGGAAAAGTTGCGGAAACTGTTATGAATTAGCAGTAAAATTAGGGGAGTGCTTTGACACTTTCTATAAAGATGACCTTTATCCCACCTTCAGTATTTAAAGTTGGAAGTTTGAACAATTTAGAACAATTCTGCTAGAATATGGAACACAAATAAGTCAGCAAGCCAGTGGGAGCAGATCATCTTTCAGGACTCTGTTTTTTCTCCAAAAAGATTCATCTTTTAAAAAAAGAATATAATCCAGAGCATCAAAAGAATTTTATTCTTACAACTGAGCTACTTAAAGACAGCTAGTATTTTGCAAGTTGGAACTTTTGTCTCGTCTGCTCTTTTTGTTAAGATCTCTTATTTCTGAGCTAGAGACCATTTATTATTCTGTAAAAAAAAAAAAAAAGCAGCAAGTGGAATGGTTTTGAGTATGTGAAAACTAGATGTATGAAAGAAAGCTTAAAATGTTTAATTAAAAATTTAAAACTTGATATCCATGCTTTAGAACTGACATACTGAAAATCACCTTACCTCTGAATCACAATCCATGTCCTAAATTGTTTTTCTCTTTCTCAAAAGCTATTTTGCTTTTGAAAATAAAAACATTCAGTGGAAAGAAACACACTGATGTATATTTCTGCATTTATCATAGGATGCCCTGTTTCTTGCTTTTTAATGCCTTTCCGTAATAGAAGATGAGGCATTTTAACTGTGAAAATATGGTCATATATTCTGAAAATATTTTTTTATATTCAGCTATGTTTTTCTGTTTGACACGTAGTATGATTTTGTTGTTGTTGTTGTCTTCCTTTTATTGTGCCTTTATAGCTGTTACTGTCCATTTGGCTGAATTTAAAGCAACCCATTCGTTGACCAACACTTTTGGAAGAGAGTATTATAATGTAGTTTGAACAGATCTCTCTTACAGTATTTTAAAAAAATAATAATCTGGAAAATACATGCAATTAGTAATGTTGCAAATCAGTTTTACTAGTAAATAGCTCTGTTAAAAGTTCATTTTTAAAAAGAATGATGGCATCTTTGTTTTGCATTTGGGAATAAACAGGGATTTTTAAAATAAACTTGTCTGGCATAACTGATTGTGCATAATGAATATGTAGGACTGCATGTATTTTAAACTTCCACAGATGGTAATGTAACCCTAATAGCTGTCAGCAAATTAGTCCCCTCTCGTATTGTGGAAACTGTTTGGATACTCCTGGATGCTGGTTTGTTAGCAAGAATGGTGCTTCAGGTCTCGTTTTCCTAATCACATCAAGTGAAAGTGTTTAATCACCACCCGATTTCCGAAGGTGGTCTGTACTGTGAGTCATTTTGGGGTGTTAACTGAACAGTGCTGAGCTGAACTGGATTTGTAATCTAATGGTCCTTTTTCTTCTTATTGGCTTCTAAGAATGAATAAGTAAAACCAGTAGTAAAAGGATGAATTAACAGTAATTTTTTTTTTGCTTGTATTGTAGAAGTTGTTTTGACAGAAATGGAAAAGGAAATAGACTAAATTGTCAAGAAAAATAAATACTTCAAGTATGCTGTATGTGCTACTGATGATTGGCTTATGGTCTTTTTAAAATATTAGTGTTTATGAAATTTTGACATTGTAAACAAACTAGGCTTCTACATGAGGAAGAGAGAGATAACACTGGTGATCCTGCAGTTCTGACTACTTGGACATTTACGTTTAATTTGTAGAATTTTTTCTCCTGTTATACTTAGCTTAAAATATAAAGAAATGAAAAAAAAAAAAATTCAAATGCTTTCTCCTATTTATTCCTTCTGTAGTTAATCCCTGGTCCTTTCAAGTTTATTGAGACCACTCCAAACAGGTAGACACTCATGTTTTAGCAGAAATACCTCATGTGCATCTTTGAATACATGATCTTTTTGCTGAAATAAAGGAGATATTTGTTGCTTCTTTAAAGTGTGAAATTTAGGCTCTGTTAAAAGCTCTGTTTAAATTCTAGTAACCAGGCCCTAGTGTTCTTAACGCTAACAGAAAAGCACTGCTGATAACCAAGAAATAGATCTTGCAGTTGATTGCAGGAACGTTCACAGGCTGTGTGCTTTCAGAACTTTAGGTTGATGACCAATTCAGATGAGAGAGGACTGATTTGGAACGCTTTCCGGTATTGAATACTTCAAGTATAATTTGAATTTACAAAATGATCTCCTTCACTATTGAATGAAAGCGTTTTAAGAGTTCTGATGGACATAGAAGTTTCATCATTGTACAGTGTTATTTGCTACACATCTGTAAAGCACATCTGTTATCAAATGTAGTTTACATAATGCGTAGTGAATGCCTTACCATATGGAAGAGCTGTGGAAAAAATCAGATTCTCTTTCAATTGGTTGCGTAATTTTTTTGTGTACAGTAGGTTTTTTCTCTTTTCTGCTTCTGACTGAGCAATCGTTGCTTACATTAACCTAAGACTTGTATTAAAGTATGCCTCAGAAAAAAAAAAAAAAGCCCTCCTCAACTCTGAAATACGTCACGGTCAACATAAGATAAATCAGATTAGACTGAACGGTACTGAGACTGAATCCACAGCTCATTCCTTTTGGCTCTGAAACCTGTAAGACTCTGGCAGGCTCTAGCCCTCCCTTTGGAGAGGGAGGTATAAATTTAATGTTCAGATCAGAAAACTGCTTATTCTGAAAACAATATATGATGTGTAACCCTCATTTTGTTTTAGTGAGTAGGAAAGAAGACAATAATTTGTTCACCTTTAGTTTTTTGAGGCAGGATCTAGTTACGCGCTGAATGGCATTGTTCTGCTAGTCTGTGTATCTGAAGATGGTTATTTGGTTGAAGAATAGTTTCAACAAAACAAGTGTTATTCTTAAGGACAAGTAAAGCTGATACCTGCTGACTTAACTTGCCATGTTGTGGAACCCATATTTTCAATATGCGCACAATGTGTTGTGACAGCAAAACAATATCTCATAATTTTTTTATGTACCTACACATGCATATAATTTGATCTAGAAGGCAAATATCTCTGAGTTGTGCAAAGGTTAGGATTGTCACTGTTCTTCTAGGAGCAGAAGCCATTTGCCTGTCTTTGAGAGCTTTCTAGCAGAGGTGATTATCTTTTTGGAAAGGAAAATAGTAATTAAATTGTTCGATAGATCAGTTTGTACTCTGATGGTGGGATGTTATTAATCTTAGTTGGGACAGTTTCATGGACTTGCACAAACCTGAATTAGAAGACTGCAATGCCTTGGTTTCCATTTTAAGTGCTTTGTGTTTAGGTTTGCCACTGAATAGTTTTTCCATTTGAAAATGAGTATTTTGATGTGAGACAGAAAAAACAGTAATTGTCGAGTGTATGCATGAAATACAACTTTTCATGACAGTGGACCAGTGCTGAGTCATTTGAACTGTTTGCAAGTACAGTTTCCTGTAGTAGTGGGATTTTTCTGTAGAGTATGGGTAGATTTTTAAAGCCAGATTGTCTTTACAAATAAACCTATACGTCCTGAAGATACATGTGACATTGTCAGGTTTATTTATAGTGAAAATAAATGCTTTGCAGCTTACAAACAGAATTATTGTTCTTACAAAACCATAAATGGTGGATTTATAGGGAGGCAGGAAACAAGCGTGTGAGCTCAGATGCTTACCAGTTTGTTTATTTTGGATTTAACTTTCCATGCTAGGGAGGTTCAGTTTAATGTTATCCTTCCCGTGTCGCCTTTTCTTCTCTTTCAGTTGGATAGAAATCCAACTAAAGAAGAAACAGGGTAGTTAGAAGATCCTTCCCCTTCTGAACAGAGCCCCTGTCCTAGTGCCGGTTGAGGATGGTTTGTGGTACTTGCATCCCACTGAAGTCACATTCCTAAATCCTGTCTTCTAGAAAGACAGATATTGTCACTTAGTGTTCTTGGGACCATAAGTGGAATTGAACCAGGAAACTGGAAAATGGTGGACTGTAGATTTGTTAACCCAGAACTAATTGAGTATGGGCCTGGAGGAGGGAATTGTTGCCCCTAAAGCTTTTGCTGTAACATTACCACCATTTGCAAGACGTGAATTTTCACATCTGAAGGTAGGAAAATACTGAAGCAAGTGTGGAAAAAACCACTAATGTGCTGTAGGACAATATGTCCGTGATGATTTTGGCTATAGTTAAAGCCAATTAAAACAATTCTAAAATTGTTTGTGATTTCCCCGTTTGCAGGCATGAAAATTTGCCTGCTCTTAATTTAAAAAATTCAAGAAGTAAGCAAATACTCTCAGGTTTCAGGATGTGGTTTTTTTGAGAAATAAATTGACCAAAAGCATTCCTACGGTTTCTGAAAAGCAGCAGATCTAGTTCTAAGCCAGTAGTCCATTATGCTACTGTGGACCACCTTGCAGAGGAGTCCTCAATTTGGTGTATTTTTAAGCTTGCAGAGAAGAGAGAAAGGTGAAAGCAATAGAGAGAATATAACTTGCCATATGGCTGCTATGTAGGATGTTCTTGCAAAAAAGTACAGTTAGGCAAGGCAGGATTTAAGCTTTAATATATAACTTGCTAGATGGCTAGATGCTCTAGGCTTGTCTGAACCCCTAAATTAATTACAATGTGGTCTGTATTAACTGTTTAAAAACTCAGATCCAAACTGGGTGCAGGCTGCCCATAGTTCCGCTGTCTTCTCATCTGCAGTAGCAAGCCATTGGTCTGCCTTAGAAAGGTCTCATCATACTTTAAAAAGTAGGAGGGAGCTGAAGAAAACCGTGAAAGTAAAATCAATGTAAATGCAATAACCTTTTGTTTAGCTGACCTAAAAGATCCTAATTCTGTCGAGCTCTAATATTCTTTTCACACGAGGCGTATGATTATAAAGTTCATGTGACTGTATTTTTTTTAATCCTAGATATATTTACATTTTTAGAACCCAGTTCATGCATTGGCTGTTTGGTGGAGTGTATTTTTAGTATCTCTAACTTATGATGATTTCCTGATAGACAGATGAAGTTGTTTGGAGGTACATGGAAATCTTTTTCTAAGCTGTGTTTCCTGTCACGTTGGTCTGAAGCTGCTTCTTCCTCCAGGTGTTACTTTAGTAACTGAAACTTTGGCATGCATGGACGGTTACTGTCAGTAGTTTATTCTGATATTTATTTAGACTTACCCTGTATCTTTCAAGGAAATCAAGTAAGCAATTTGTTTGTTTAGAGGGAATTTCCAAGGTAAGCCAACTTGTTGAAATTGATTATTGAACAACTTGATGCAGTCTATAAAAGCACAACCTAGAAATTAGTAAGGCATATATACAGTCATTTTTAATGACTGGGAGTTTTAAATAAAGAAATATTTTAATAAAAATAATTTTTATAATCTTGATTTTAGTAAAATATAACTTTGTGAAAATGCAGGCTTTTGAGGGTTGTCAGACAATAAATCTCATTTGGAATTATGTCCTTATTTTACAACAGTGACGATCTTTCTGTCACTGAAGTCCAGTGAAATCCTGCTTTCACATTCTAGTGAATCGGGACTTAATTTTTTTAATATACTTTCGTCTAAAAAAAAAATAATGCTTTGTAAAGACACTGTTAAGTCAGGGTTTAAAACCAATTAAATCTTGTAGTTTTTACATGTTTTCTTTTCACTCCTATCTATTTGGAAGAAAGACTGTGTGCACCTAACTTACATACCTTACAATTTTTTTCAAGTTTTGCCAAGAGCCTCTCCACACTTGTCAGGAAAGTAAAGTGCAAGAGTGCTCTGAACTTCATCCCTCGTATTATCAAAATGTATTCTAAAGAATACAAGAATAATTTAAACATTATTGAGGAAAAACTACATTCTTTGAAGTGTTCCCCAGCATCTTGTCTTGCTTTGATATTTTTACTTAA
The DNA here is from genome assembly GCA_013400135.1 of Rhinoptilus africanus. Taxonomy (NCBI): domain Eukaryota; kingdom Metazoa; phylum Chordata; class Aves; order Charadriiformes; family Glareolidae; genus Rhinoptilus; species Rhinoptilus africanus. Next base: position 191,607 of record VXBO01006107.1, on the reverse strand, counting down.
AAGAGTATATAATGAGGAAGTTGCAAGTATAAGTTAGTAAGTGATAACGCACTTGAAAAGTTATTGGCTGTCTGTTTTTATTGTTCTGATTTTTGAAGGCTTTCAGTTGTTTAGTCAATAGCCAGCTTACTAATAGGTTTTGACAGTCTCACACAATATTCTTGTAGCCGAATTATGATATTACAGCCTGGAAGGATGGGCAACAAGATGGATCAATAACTGGTTGGCTTAGACGGTAAGGGTTAATGGGTGATAGTCTACCTGGAGGCTGGTAACAAGCAGCAGACTGGTCTCTCCTGGAGGAGGTGATGGAGAGCACTCTCACCGGGTTTGCAGATGACACCAAACTAGGGGGATCGGTCGATTCAGCGAGGGCAGGGCTGCCACCCAGCCTCTAGAGAGGATGGAGGAGGAGCGGGCTGGCAGGAAAATTATGAAATTCAACAGGTACAAATACAAACCCCTGCACGTGGGCAGGAGGAGCCCTTGCGGCAAGGCCATCTGGGGACTGACTGGGGAAGCAGCTCTGTGGAAAGGCCCCTGGGGGTGCGATGGGCAGCGAGCTGGGCACGAGGCAGCAGCATGGCTGGCAGCAAGGGAGGCCACATCCCGGGATGGATGAACAGGAACGTGGCCAGAAGATCAAGGAAATGGATTATCCTCCCCTGCTCAGCATGTCTGCATGCTGCGTCCAATTTTGGGCTCCCCAGTACAGGAGGAACATCGAAAACCTGGAGTGAGTTCAGTGGGGAAGTGCTTGAAACTGTGATATCTTTAGCGAAAGCAAAAAACCCCGAGAAGAATACTTGCATGTGTTTTATGGTCTGGTTGAATGAGTCTACAAAAACTAGATGAACCGTAAAGTGGGGGGGAAAGGGGCACTTAGTTTAAGCTCCATATTTTTTATTACTATGTATCTTTCCCGCTTTAGAACAGATACATTTATGGATTCTAGTTTACGTGAGAGCTATAAAGTAACATAATGAATTAATTTAGGGAAAGTAAATTGATTGTATAACTTAGAGCACCAAAACCCCATCTGTTTGGACAACTTGACATCTTTTACATGAGGTCTAAGGGATGTGTCATCAGTCTCAACAACCACTGTTTTCAGTCGCTGGGGTTTTTTGTACTCATTCTTCTAATTTGGGGTTTGTGTTTGTAGCCATACTTATTCAGGAAATCTGTTGTGTATAACTGGAAAAATGCTTTAGATCAAAGTATAAAATGGTCACTTAGCTTACTGGTTGGATAGAAACTTTAGCAACTGCAGCAGAATTTTAATTTGTAGACAGGGTCAGTCAAGGCATGTGGATGATACCAAAGAAAGGAGTCCTTTATACTTGAGGTATATGGTTATACGCTACTGTAATTTGTTCCTTTGGAGTTTAGATTCTTCTAGTGTCTAGTTCAACCACTTAAGGCATGAAGGGGAGGTTTTGCCAGAAATAGAGTTCATTTGTAAATAAAAATATTTTACAAAGTCGTTAAGAAAGACTCTATCTTGAGGTCCTGGCTTTAAGGAATTAATTTTGTAATAGGAGTACAGTGTCTGTTTAGCAAACCTTCTGGCTGCAGAAGGATATCAGAAATGTCAGTTAAGATGTGAAAACATGGATGTTGTACCAAATAATTGTATTATACTCTTAGTCTTGTCTTGATTTCTAAATCTTTGGCCCATTTGTACAGCTATTTGGTGAATTTTCTCCCAGAAAAAAGGATGAGAGGGGGAACACCTATAGGGAAAATCAAGGCATTAAGGACTAGAATCCAGGCACGGATTTTTTTTTTTCCATTGACCTTTAAGAGCACAGGGCAGCCCTTCTAATGATGGGAATTAGCAGGCAGAGCTTTCCAGGTCCTGTTAGCTGATATAGGCAGGATCCACAGGGGTAAAAGCAGATGGCAATTACAGCTTTTTCTCCTGCTGAGCTGTTTGGAGAAGTGGAGTCATCCCCAAAACCTTCCTGACAAATCCTTAGCTGGCTAGGGGAGGCAAGGGCAGTGTAGCATCGTTCCCAGAGGCTGCTTCAGACTGGGGTGGCTAATTCCAGGGTAGAAGCGACGTCCGTGCTTCAGCGCCCGCGTAGCAGTTGGAATGAGCAGCTGTAACAGGCCACAGGGTAGGCGGCTTGTGAGGAGGAGTGCAAGGCCAGGGAGAGCGCGTTGTTCTGCCGTGTTGGAGAAATGGAGGGTTTGTAGCAAATGGCAGTTTTGTGGACGAGCGCTGCCTCTCTGCTTGGGCTTCGGAGGAGGCAGGCTGTGAGTTGCACTGTGGCTGCGAGGGCGGCGAGCTGCGGGTTGGCCGTGGGGATGCTGCAGAAGGCTGTATGTCAGCACTGGAGACTGTGATTTTTAAGAACTATTTTGCCTCCTTTTAGTTCTGTTCTCTTGAAAGTCATAGCTGGTGTAGAATTCAAGTGGCCTTTTATTTGGGTTATCGTGGCAGTAGTCTGTACCTAATTGTGAATTAGCATTTTCTGTGTGGTCTGTCTTTTTTCTGTGCACAGCAGTGTGACTGAGAAATAAGTGCAGTTACTAATTCAACGGCACAATTTTATGGTGAAGGGAAAAATGCAGCAATATTTTAAATGTGTCAGGTCTCGATTTGCATCACAGAAAGAATTCGTATGTGGACGTGAACGGTGTATGATGGTATATGGATGATACTTTTGGCTGTCTTAGAACTCCTTTGTTGGTGGCTCTGTTCATCATTTTTAACATGTGAAAACTACACATGCATTATGGAAAACATCATTCTGAAGAGCTTTGTAAAAGAAACAATATATCCATTTTTTTGTTGCTTCAGGTTTGACCATTGGCTTCATCTAGCCATCCTTAGCATTTCTGACAAGAAGCTGAAACCTCAAACGTAGCAGTTTGGTTTTGCTTAGCCAAGCAACTTTTGTTACACATGGCGGAGCATGAAATCATGCAGCAAGGTTCGTGATGTTGACTCTCTGACTTTGGAGAACAAGCCCACGACAACTCTCCAGGTTGCCTATTTTGAGTTTCTTTAGAACGTGGCAGCTCATCAGGTAGCTGTTACCATGTAGCTTTTCAATAGTTAACAGGATGTTTTGGGCAAAATGAAAAAAACAGAGTGTTCAGTGCTAAGAAGGCATTTTTATCAGTCTCATATGTTGTTTGGATACTGTCTCTCTTCTGGGGTTAAAAATATCCTGAAGTACCAACATAGAGTGCAAAACTGTCAGAATATGTTATGAGGGAGACAGGAAATTTCTGTTGTCAGTGAGAGCCGCTGGCTTTTGTTATTACAATTGAATAGCATTTCTGCATCATACACAATGTTATTAATATCGCTCATCGTTCAGGAGGGTAGTAAAGGAATTGCTTCAAGGAACACAGTCATCATACACCACAGTGTAACTGATAATAAAGATGTGTTGACTTAAAGGAAAATTCTTTCCTTATTATACACTGACGTTTTACTTCTGAAATCTGCTTTAAGAAAAAGATTTCAGTTCATTTACTGATGTTTTAAGGGATATTTGGAGTGTCAGCCCAGTTTTATGGCTCCTTTTGGCAACTTCACAGCTCAGTTCCTTCTGTATATAATCTGTGACCTTGATGCAGGCAACAGTGAATTACTGCTCTTTGACATTTTTGCCTGATTTAATAAAACACGTTCGGCATTTGGATAATAATCTTTGTAATGGTAAATGCTTTTAATGAATTTCATTATTGTAAAATATCATTAACATAATATTTTCCCTGGAAGACTGACACGATGCTTGTTCTGGAAAACCTTGTGCTTTTTCAGCATTTATCCCTATGGATGCTGTATCTAGCTTTGTCTGTTTGGTGTGTGCAAGCTTGGACTTTTTTTACCCAGCAGTATCTGCTGGAGCTTTCCTTAATGGGTAGAAGAGCCCAGACCAGCAGCTCTTCTCATCACCCTCATCCTTTCCATCAGCAGCTCAGCCAGCAAATTGTTTTAGTTTTGGGGGTTTTTTTATTGTAAGCAGAGATCTCTTGAGTTTAGAAAAATGGACAGAGAACTCTGAGAGGAAGGGATCCAGTTTATGTATTTCTCCTAAGAAGCTTTTTTTTTTCTAAACCATATTCTAATAGTGGTCTGGCTAGAGTTAGTGCTTCAATAGCTACCACAGCTTTTTATTCTAAAAGATGTTGTTCTTCACTAAGCAGCATGATTATTTTCTTTGTATGTCCTCTGGCCAGTCAGTGACTCCTGCAGAGCAAAGCAGGAGGGAAGGAGTTCTTCTGACAATATTCAGTCTAATACTTCTTTCGCTGTAGGAGGAAAAGAGTAAATTCTGGAGACCCAGCATAGATATGTATAAGGAAATTCAGTTGTCACTGTATGTCTGTACAAGCTATACAAGCCGGCCCTTTCTGCTCGGTGTCATATGAGTAACTCATGGCAGCTGGCTCTGCTTTTTTGGTGTCAGTATCCTCATCATCTTCTGGCACATTCTTTGCCGCTCTGTGCGGAGAAGACCCTGTGTATTGATGTTAATGGCTGTGTGGTGTTGTCATTGAAAACAGAACTGTCTACCTACCTCCTGTCAACGCAGGCTGCCTTCACAGCTTCTGTGGATACGTACCTGCACTGCATGGAAGATATTCTTCTAAGTATTTTTCCTGTCTATCTGGAGGCTGACAAAACCAGACTCACATGCATGTGCCTGCACACATGTATGTTGTATATGTGTATTTATATGTAAGTACGTATAAGCACACGTACATATATGTCTTTCCAGTTGTATTGTGGTGGAAGTGTGCTGCAACATTCAGATTAGGAGTATTACTTTTGTGTGTATTAGGTACACATGGTAGCAGAAGCATTATTATCTGATTGCTTTTTTGGGCAGAATTCTGAAATCACAGTTATTGATGGACAGTGCTTTCAGGTGTTGCTGCTTATACAGTTTAAGAAATCTGCTTCTTGCCTCAAGACACATAGTTATGATGTCACTTTAATGTGAAGGTTACACTGCCTAATACAGTATTCTTACTCTGTTAGTCTTAAAATGCCGTTGCAAAGCACAGAAGTCTTCTTTTATAACAGCCTGTGGCAACAGTCTGTAGTACCAGTCCGTCAGTATTAAACTGGTTCAGTAGCTTTTAAATTCTGGGAGTCGGGGGGATATACATGCACTATTTTATTTGTTTGTTTGTTTTATGCTCAGCTGAGCTAGATGCTGAACATGCACAGAAGGTTTTGGATATGGAGCACACCCAGCAGATGAAGCTAAAGGAACGTCAGAAGTTCTTTGAAGAAGCCTTCCAGCAGGACATGGAGCAATACCTCTCTACAGGATACTTGCAGATAGCAGAGAGACGAGGCAAGTTTTAAAATACCTTCTCTGTAATTCACAAACTCACGGCTTGGAGAATATTCTTGGGGGGTCAGAGGCAGCAGCAGTTTTAATGCTTACAGAGGAAGCATTGCGGTGTCTAAATTCTTCCTCAGTGGCAGTGAAACTTCAGATAAGCTCTTTAAAAGAACTTTGGGTTCCAGGGGAGCTAGACAACTTAGCAAATCAGTCCGACTCTCTGCTGGTTGTCTGAGGAGATGCAAAGCACTGAAGTACCTTCTGGAACAGCACTTTTCTCTGCAGCTGAGTAGTGCATCCATATCTATAAAGAGATAGATGGACGTGACCACTTCTATCCAATGGAGTCACAAAGCCTGGGATTGTCACCTGGCAGGATGTGCCTCAGACAAATTTTAAAAGGGCAGATGAAAGCTCAGTGTTGTATTTCAGAACAGTTCCCAGCTGGCAGCTATTTCCATTGTCTGTGTTACATACAGAGCATGTAATTAAGACATGGGAGATCAGGTTAAGATCTCTTCTTATTATGAGGTGACTCAAGTCTGGAATCTCCTGACTACTTAAAGCACAAGAATGCCATAGACTACAGACACTTCTGTGGGGGAGGAATCCATCTGTTGGGCTAAAATGTAGGGATTGTAGGACCAGAAAGCAAGCAAGAGGGAGATTACGTCACGCATGTGGCAGGGAAAAATGTCAAGATGCTGTCCCTGCTCCAGGGACCAGTTCTTCTATCATTTGTAATGTCAGAGGAGGGAATACAATCCAAGATTTCCATTTCTCTGCGTGAGTGCTATAAACGCTTATCCGCAAGATGCGCTAGATCGGTTGCTAGGACAGTCTTCTGAGAAGAGGGTTATGTAAGTCTAAATTCCTTTGGTTTAGGAAGGAATTGAGTTTGAGTCTCCTGCTTTCTGCATATGCATAGTCCATTTAGACTAAGTCTATGTGGGCATTGTCACTGGCTAGTACTGGACACACGGCTGTGTTACAGGGTTAGGGTACCTACCGTTCTGAATTTTAGCTTTGCGATGTGACTCAGAACCCACGTATATCAAAGAAACTGTTTTATGAAAGATTGATCCCTGCAGTACATGTAAAATTACAGAGCTATAGTGTATTTGGGGAAAAACCCAATAAAATGATAGCATTTCATCTCAGTTCACATATGAAGGCTTTTAATTGTGCAATTGTGCAATTTAGATAATTGCGCAATTTAGATAAACCATTAAACTGTTCATTTTAATATTTGATGTTATACATGCAGCAACTGGACTTAAATCTGAGGTACCCCTGTACACATATGCTCTGTGTTTGCATGTTTTATTATTCAAGGAAGAAGATGCTCATCCAAGTATTTAATTCCCTTGCACTTTGTCGGTATTATATTGACAATAATAAGGAATTTGCTTGAGTAATTAATAATGTGAAATCCCGAGGCTGAGAGAAGATATTGGGCAGCAGGCTAGGTTTTACATACTACTGCCATTTATTAGACTAACTGAATGAGGGAGACGACTGGCTGCTCTCTCTTAACATCAGTCTTTATTTCTGAATTTCCACATCCCTTGTATATTGACATTTATCGATTGTGTGCTTGCATCTGTTTGCTTTTCTCTAAAAAGACTTTTAGTTGAGAGAATTGGAGTGCTGCAAAATGGAAAGTTTCAATCTTTGCCCCCTGAGCCCTGTGATAGCATATTTCTGACAATGCTAGTGCTATAAATATTGTTGCTAAAAATGTTTGGTTTTGCAAAAGCAGTAATGGACATTAGTTTCACAGCAAAGATAGCGCAGAATACTCTTGGATTTGGGCTGAGAATACAGCTGAGCAGCCCCTGTGGGTGCGCTCCTTCTGTATCTGGTTTAATTATTACTAATGCTTACAATTATAGCCGCTATTGAGGCCTTTATAGGTAATAACATCAGGTAATTGACTGACAGTTTGCTCATTGCATTATTTTTACTACAGAACCGATTGGAAGTATGTCTTCCATGGAGGTGAACGTGGACATGCTGGAACAGATGGACCTAATGGACATGTCTGACCAAGAAGCCCTTGATGTCTTTTTAAACTCAGGAGGCGAAGACAATAATATGCTTTCTCCCATGCTGGGTATGATACTAGTAATGACAGAGTTGTTTAGAGACAAAGTGATAAATCACAGGAATTGCTTTAATTTGTAATGGATTATGTTGTCTCATGAAACATTATGCTTTACGTAGATTAAATATTTTTCATTAGTGGTTTTCAAAACACTAACATTTAATTGCAGTACAAGAGATGATCAAACTACTTGATGTTTCTAGACTGTCTTTTTTCATGCAGTTACTACATCTTCATGTTATATTCGTCACAGTATGGGTAGGTGATGTGTTGCATACTGCATTTAAGGTGCATTTTCCTCTATATTAATAGAGGACATTTTAACAAATACCGATAGAAAGTTTGCAGGTTTTATTTTAAGACTGCTTTCTTAGAATTTGTCCAGAATGTTGGTGTTTTGAAGTAAATTTGGGCCAGATGTAGAGTGCAAAATCTTCAGTCACAGAGATTCAGAGACATGGTTCAACATAGCAGGTCATGTTATAAAACATGACAATGTTCTGGAAGCTTTTAAATAGCAATTCTGATACTCCAGCTCTTTCATATAGCCTTCTTACTGCTGGTAATGTTAGTTGGATTGGATTAAATTAATCTTAATCCAAAATTTTGTTTACGTGTTCTGATGAACAAAACCAGATTTACGTTTTGGCAAGTTGCAGCACGATGAGGGATCTGCTTAAAGCAGGGAACTAGTAGTACCGGATACTTTATCCACAGAGGAAGTGTGCTTTCTTAATCAACAACTTATTTTAGTACTAAAATCCGTTTCCCAAGAGCCAAAATAGGTTTTCTTGGGGAACATGATGAAGCTCCTTCAAATGTACTTAGATTTCTTTTGAAACTACAGGTTGAAATATTTTCATAAAACTACTTGCGGTGAAGAAACATCATACTTTAAATTCTATCCTGTATTTTGGGATAGGTAAAGAAAAATGTTAATATCTTGGGGTAGTTTTCCTCCTCCTTATGTAAAGGTGATTATTACCTGCTGTGAACATGAAAAGCTTATGGTAAGCTTATGGTAAAACTAAAGGTTTTCATGTTTTATTGCAAAACTGAAATTCAGATGGCTGATTTTGGATAGGCATCCCATTCATGCATTATTAAAGTTGATCGTTGTTCGAGTGTGCAAGTAATTACAGAATCTAGGACTGTTTTGCCTTGCTGGGTCCTTGGCAGATGTTGGACTGAGCAGCTTTGTGTCTTAACAACAAACAGAGTAAGTGGATTATCTACAGAAGTGTAGAAACCTACTAGCTTGGTTGCTTTTTCCTAAATGGATATAAAACTTAGGAGCCCTTGAGAAAATGATAGCCTATATATATTTATTATGTATAGGCACATACGCTGAAATACAATGTACCAGTGCCACAGTGTTCCAGCACTGTACCCTTAATGCAGAGGTTGCTGCAAGACTTTCTCCTCTACGGTTACTGCTACTACAGTGAAACAGTCTTGTCAGTCTTACTTTTGTGCTTCCAGACGATTCCCCCCCCCCCCGAATTAGAAGGGATTCTTGTGCGTGCTTGAAGGACCTTGCACCCTAGTGTCAAGCCAAATATACAATAGTCTTCATTCTCAGAAAAGATGAGATGGTTTAAAGTTAACTCTTCATTTTGCTGCCAGTGGAGAACTGGGTTGATCAGGGGAAGGTTTGTTTCACAATTTTACTGGCCACCACAGAACGCAGGTAAGTTATTTTAGTAACTGCTAAAAATTAAAATCAGCTCAAGGCTTTGAAACATTTTCAAATTTGTCTTGCTCTAAACATTGCCAGCTTATGGGCATTGGGTTTATAACATTTCATGATAGTAAGTTGAACTGAAAAATTACTTGCCTCTGCCACTCCAGAAACTCCTCCGTGTGAGTTGTGTAAATTTAGAATCGTGGAATCGCCTTGGTTGGAAGGGACCTTTCAGACCATCTAGTCCAACCGTTGACCTAACTCTGACAAAAACCATCACTAATCCGTATCTCTAAGCTTTATGTCTACCTGCCTTTTAAATACCTCCAGGGATGGTGCCTCAACTGCTTCCCTGAGCAGCCTGTTCCAAAGCTTAACGACCTTTTCGGTGTAGAACTTTTTTCCTAATATCCAGCCTAAACCTCCCCTGGTGCAACTTGAGGCCGTTTCCTCTAGTCCTATCACCTGCTACTTGGAGAAGAGACTGACCACCCCTGGCTACACCCTCCTTTCAGGTAGTGGTAGAGGGTGATGAGGTCTCCCCTCAGCCTCCTCTTCTCCAGGCTAAACAACCCCAGCTCCCTCAGCCGTTCCTCATAAGGCTTGTTCTCCAGACCCCTCACCAGCTTCGTTGCCCTTCTCTGGACCCGCTCCAGCATGTCAATGTCTTTTTTGTGGTGAAGGGCCCAAAACTGGACACTGTATTTGAAATAGGGCCTCACCAGTGCTAAGTACAGGGGGACGATGACCTCCCCAGTCCTACTCACCACACTGTTCCTCATACAGGCTGGGATGTTGTTGGCCACCTGGGCACACTGCTGGCTCATATTCTTAATTCAATTAATCTAATGCACGCTGGTGTGCACAACACAGAGGCAGATGTCTTGAGAAATGTCTTCTTAGTCTTGTAGTACATGGGTATCACTTGTGTTCAGTAGAGGTTCAGGTACTTCCCGAGGAAGCAATGGCATAACCCTGCTAGGCGTCCGAGACTGACCCAGTGGGTTGGAGGGACGGGGTGTGTTCAGCCCAGGCAGGCTGGTTGGCTGTCAGTGTTGTGAATGTTGTACCAGATGTTTATCAACTTGTGTTTAAACTGGAAACCTGCTGAGGGCACGTTTCCTTCTGGAGTTCCTGGGTCCCAGAGACGCTAAAACAATGTCACATACAGGGCTGCTTGCTGTCCAGGTTTAGGTCCAGAATTTAAGGTTGCAGCTAGTTAGGGCAAGAAACGTGCCCAAGCAACAGCTAGCGCACCTTACGGTGCCCAGGACAACAAGGTTCTGTTGCCTCCAGATGCTGCTAGGACTGTTCGTTAGGACTGTTCGCTGCTAGGACTGTTCGTTACCATTTACCTCGGATACACGGTAAGACGATGGGGACCAGTCACAGGGCAGTGTAGTGTGAGCTACTCTGCAAACAGCCTTAGCAGAGTTACGGTGTCGTCATTAGTTTGTTTCCATCGCATCCTCTTAAAATATAAAATCCCTCTTTATATAAAATCCCACAGGAATTTCAGGAGTATTTTCTCACTAAGGTTGCTCAGTGCTGAAGCTGAGTGCTCTGGCTATGGAAAAACCCTTGTTTAGGTATAGCAGGGAAGGAAAAAAGGGCTTTCTGTGGCAGATCACGTAGAAAGATTTGTTTCCCTGTTTTTCCTTCATATTTACTGCCAGGAAGCATCCAGGCCAGAGAAGAGGATCTAAGATAATTTCGAAATCTGAACTCTCAAACTGGAAGCAAACTCCATTGCACTGAATTTGCTTAGAAGTCTTTTTGTGTAGGGTACGGACGAAGCATGGCCTTAAGATCCTATTCCTGTGCACGGGAGCTACGATGTGTCTTTATCTGAGGAATTCTTTCACGCTGTAGGCAGGAACTTGTTTTGCTTCTGCATCTTGACTTTTAGTCAAAACTGGAGATTAATGTTACCGCCTTTCCCCTAGTTGTTGGGGTTTATTTGTGTTATTCTGTTGGACGGAGTTTGTCTGGAGGATTTTCCTATTGGTGATGACTCTCAGCACGCGCTGAGGTCAGGGTGGACTTTAGAGGAGTCGGGAGGGTTAAGCGGTGGTGGCTGGCAGGCAAACTGGACGTCAGCCGTGTCTCTTAACGGAGTCAGGACTTGGCATTCCTGCAGTCTTGCCCTGTTTGATCTCAAGCGTTAGTAATACTGGAAGGAGCGAGGGACACACACCCCCCTCCCCATCAGAAACAGATTAAAACCAGCCTGTGGTTTGCATTTGATATCAACTTCAGAAAAGACGAGAAGCGGTTTTGGGAGGGTGGTTTTTTTTCTTTCTAAGGGTGTTTTGCAAAAGAAGCAAACCAGCCGGACTGCAACTCGTTAACGGCCGTGCAGCTCGGTTAATGCAGAGACTCCTCCTTTCGCTCGCTGAGCCACGGCTTGATTTTTGTCGTTGTTGTTCTTTTTTTCCGCCTCGAAGGGCCCGACCCCACCACCTACGTGAATGAGATAAGCCTGCAGGTTCCCAGCCAGTCCGAACTGCGGCAGAAACTCTCTTCCCTCTCATCAACCTGCACCGATTCCGCCAGCCAAGACGCGAGCGAGGGCGAGTCCCCGGTCGTTCAGTCTGACGAAGAGGAAGTTCAAGTGGACACTGCTCTTGCTGCTGTCACTGAGAGGAAGGGTGCTTCAGATGTTAGTGACGAAAGTGACTCTCAAACTATCTGAATCTTAAAAGCATATCCTTTAAAGAATGACTTCTGAATGAATGAACCCGTGAATGAAGAGCTTGCCTGTGTAACGATTTGCTAACCAAGCGTTAACAGCCAGATCTTTTTACTTAGTAATACGGCCTTTTTACAACACTGCCGGTCATGTGGAGGTTGGTTTTTAAAAAAAAAAAAATAATGCCTAAAGCACACACACTTTAACAGTAGTCTTGGGGCTCAGGGGAGCAGCAAAACTGTTGTATATACTATGTATAAGAGAATTAAAGGGGGAAGATACAAGTTAGTTTGACCACTAACCTTTAAATGGCTGATTGGAAATACTTAGACTTGATGTGTAATACCGAACCCAAATTGTTCCTTGCATGTTTTCAGCTGCTGCAACCGAAGATTTAGGATCCAAACCACAATGAAAAGTTATTTTCTACTCTTTACCGCCTACTGCCTTTGTCTACTAAAGCAGCAGTGTCTACTCTCTCACACTTCTTCTTATTCAGGACGCACTTAGTTACGGTAGGCGTTAAGGAAAAAGCAAAAAGAAACTGAAAAGGAGGAGAGATGCATATTGAAATGTTACACTCCTCGGGGAGCAGATATCTTAGCATTGTATAAACTTACTCCTCTTTCGAGATAAAATAAAGTATTTCTATCCCGACCATGTCTTTTACTTGATTACCCAAATATTTTATCCATGACGGTGAACAGAGGAGACTAATTCAGCAATCAGAAAAAAAAAATATGGTTATTTATACTGAGCACCAGTGTAATTTACTTTGCCGTGGTAACGTCTGTTTGACTACACTGATGCAAGCCAGCAATTTAAGGGAAAGACACCAGAATTAGTTATAAAGCGTGTACACTTTATAAGCTTTAGGACCCGTAGTCATCATCACCTTACTGCCTTTTTTCTCCGCAGTCCTTTGTCTCTCCAAACTTGAGGTCTGAAGGTGCCTAACATCTGTTTCTTGTCAAGTCTCACGCTCTGTTTGCAGGGATCTGCTCTCCTTCGAGAAGGCTCCTGGCTCCTGCTCTTCATGCACGGAGGGAAGGAATGTAATCAGAGAGAGCGTAAGTAAAAGGGCGAGCTGTGATGTAGAACCCTTCCAAAGACCTGTCCTGACCTGGCTAATGGTCAGGAATGAGGCATCTCCTGCTGCTCCCAGCTGGGAAGGGACCGGTTTCCTTAAGGATTCACTCTGCCTCCTGTTACCTGACAGAGGGTTTCCTGGCCCCTCTCTGGGAAATGAAAGCTAGAAGTTCACTACCTACAATGAGATATTTACTATTTAACGAGGCGTCTGTTGACAGAAATTTTTCTTGAAGGAGCTTACTTTTACTCACTCGCTTTCCAGAAGACAGACAAAATGTCCAAAAAAGTTTTGTTTTTTTATTAAACCTCGTAGTACAAACCTGGAAAGTAAACAAAAAACTGGCAATAAACAACATGAAGTCTTTCCTTACAAGGAAAGAGAGCAGAGCAGCGCTAATAAATTAAAGGTCAAACTGTAAGCCATAGTCAGAAGTTTACCGTCAAGAGGGAAAAGTACACAGCAAGGCCATAAAAACCAGACAACCACATTTGAAAACACTTGACTCTGTTTATGTTATTGTTAAATATTCCAAAACAGTTCAGTCTTCTGCAACAACAACCAACAAATCGTATTATAGGACTTTCCTGACAGTCACCACTGGCAAGCTCAGTGCAATATGGGTAGCTACGGTATTGTTGAATTCAATTACGAAACAAAACAGTTTGTGAAAACATTTTCCCTTTTTTATTCCACACATACTGTACACACAACCAGAAAAGGGCAACAGCTACTCCATTATTATTTTTTGTTGTTGTTCAGTGATGTAAGCAGCACTTATAAATGTTACAAGAAAAACCCTGTAAGCATCCAATCCAACCGATGAAGAAAGTGAAACGTAAGGCTTTTCTTCATCTTGTCTCTTCGCCATCCCTCCCCCCACCCCAAGAAAAAGGCTCAAGTATTTAAAAAAATTTACAGGCATATGTACAAAAGGTGTGATTTTTTTTTTTTTTGTTACAACATGAAGAGAAAAAATAGACAAGATGAAAGCAAATGCATTTTTCACATTCAAAAGAAATATGCAGACCTGCTAGTGGCTCTAAATGTGATCATATAATGAAACAAATTCAAAACGAAAATTAATGCTTGACTGTGTAAAGGTGTGGAAAACAGCAGTGGAATGGAAATGGAATGTTAGAAAGATTGCACGTCTATGACAAAAGAAGCACTTATGGCTTCGATCACTTTTTTCTTTTTTTTTTCTTTTTTTTAAAGGATGCTATTGAAGGGTTTTTTGATAAAGTAGCCAACAGCACCAAAAAATAACAGAATGGATTTCCTAATGAAATCAGGCACAGTTTTCCCTCACGTGACTCCTCAAGGCAGGCAGTCTTTTTTCCTCCTTTTTTTTTTTTTTTTTTTAATTTTTATTTTTTCCCCCTCAAAACAGATGCATAGTGATGTGCTGGTAAAAGAGAACATACTCCAAATCTCCTCCTTTTGCCTACAGTTAGGAAACAAAGTCCATCTTCAGCTGCCATAACCTCCCAAAGAAAGTGTGTATTCTCCAATTTAAAAAATTACAAAACTCCTCTTGCTGTGACAGAATAAAAGACAGCCAAAGTAAAGCAATTTCTTTCAAGTTTTTGTCTCCTGTCCCTTTTCTCTCTAGAAAAATCTGCTCACATGACTGGAGAACAAATTATAAAACACATCAAACTTTAACCTATTCAAAAAATGGGTTAAAAGCCTTTTTTTCACAGTTACCAAAAAGGCTTTTTACTTTTTTTTTTCAGCCATAGGGACAATACAAATTAATATTTTATCAGCCCCTTGCCGGTTTTAAAACAGTGAACATACGGCAGTTTAAAAAAATCAGACTGCTGTATCTATCTAGTCTAAGTACAAAAAAAAAAAATTCAACAGTTTAATGCTAAAACAAAATTAGTTCTCTAAAACCAGAAGAAAATCTTCTTTAGAGCTAGTGCAAAGACAGCTTGTATTCTACAGCAAGTACTCCAAACTATGGTATAATAATTACAAAAAATATATATAAATTGACAAAATGAGAGTGTTGGCATCTTCAGGATTAACTTGAAGCACTTTTGGATGAACTGGAGGATGAAAGCCTAGATGATGGCACGTCAACTGTCGCTCTCTTACGAGGTCCTCTTTTTGGTGTAGGCTTGCTGATACAGTTCTCAATGCTGCCGTTTTTACCAGATACTTTTCCACAGATTTGATTGACCAGACTGATTATTTGTTCCTGTTCAGGAAGTGGGAAAAACAAAGCTCAAATTAGCATCTGCTCTTTCTCCATCTCTTTTTCTCATGGACAGAGATGTTTAGTGCTGCTTTTTTGACTGAGCTCTTAACTAGGGGTCGGGGGGAAATCTATATATTCACGAACTATGTAGAAGCTTGGCTCGTATAATACTTATTCACAACGAGGAGTTTTATAAAAAGTACCACGTAGTTAGTAGTCCCAATACTGCCCTTGCTGAAGCTTCACCCCTCCAAACTTAAAGATGGCAACCAGCAGAACTAGAAACCTCTGAGCTCCGGCCACTAAGCGAGACTGAAGCAGCTGGGCTGCAAGGGACCTCCCTAGGGGTCAGGAATGTTCTTTAGATACAATTCAAAACCTACTGCTGGACAAAGTTACAAAGGCCATAAATTAAAATCCACAGTAACGTTGCTTATCATTTACTATTTACTGAATATGTCTTTAAGAAGAAGATTCCACTTTTTCTTGGTGACATTGTTGTCATTGGTTACGGGATGCTACTTTTGTTGAATTGCTCCGTAGGATCTGGGGGTGTCCAGGTGCCTAGAGAGAGCCGGCTTGCTGCCACGCAGCGAAAAGGCTACAGGTCCAGGGCAGCAGGGTGAGCAAGAGGCAGGAGGAGCCCTTGAACTGCACATCAAAATGCCTTGGCTAAACCGCCACTCCTAATTCCATTCAGGGATTTGATGAATGTTGGAGTGTGGGAGGGACATTTTTTCTGAACTGGCTGTCCCATCCTACTAAGAACGTTGAGAAATTATTTCTCTGCAAAGTTGAAACAGCCTCTTAAATCCAGCTAACAGCTACAAATAAATAGCTTTAACAAACGGCATTTGGCACGCAGGTTATCTCTCTCCCCATTCACAGCCTGCAAAAAGAACTCTCTCATAATAACCAGGCATTTGGAAAAAAAAAAAAAATCATCATCATTATTCAGTAGCGAAGGAGAGGTTTTCTTGCCTTTTCCCAGTGCAGCTTAAAATAGCTACTTTGCAATTATAAAACCTAGCAAAAATAATTATTGTCTGTGATTCTGCTGGAAAGGGTTTGAAAAACCTCATCAGAATTTAACAGATCTGTAGAAACGCAGGATGTAAGGGACTGAATAATCTCAAGAGAAATACATTAAAATTTCTGAATCATTTCCTGAAACTCTTTGGTATTTATCACATTGCAAAGGCAGTTGCACTGTCATCTGGGCTTCTTAGGTCGTACTCGTTCCTATCTACAGTACCTGATAGCAGATCGGAGTCCACAATCAAAAATGAACAAAGCCGCAGGGGAATGTTCATCCCTAGGCTTACTTTGATCTTTTGGTATTTCCCCCCGTCCCTCTATGCGCATACATCAGAAGCTGCTGAAAAGCCTGTCCCAAAAACCTACTCGTACCAGCACTGGTCTCTAAGAGCTCATTTTGTAATTTCTCCCCCTGCTTCGCTATCCGCAGCTGGGGCTAATGGCAAAACGCCCCCCACTCTCCCTTCCGCACCCACCCCCTCACCCACGGCGGCTGCCCACAAGCGGAGCTAACCAGAGAGCGACCGCACTGCGGCGCAGCGTTAGCCCGGGACCCAGGCACGGCCCTGAATCACCAGCTTGAGCTCTGTGATTATTCACCACCACGTTTGCTTGAAGCTATTACCGGAGCTCTCATCTACAAGTACTCCAGAAGTTGGACTTAAAGAAGGGTCAGGCTGGGCTGGAGTCAGTCGGTGTGAACTTTGCGTTACAGGCAGAGAAATTATCTTAAAGTACAGAAGTTATCCTACATTAACCGGGCAAAGCCTTGTGTTCTACAGTGCCCCGAAGCGCTAAATGGCTTCCCTGCTCTATAACACGCATTCACGCAGTTTACGCTTGTGATCCTGTTTCCCTCTGTTTCTTAGATCATAACAGAGCACCTTCTGCCCAGACACAAAAAAACCCCAAACAGCAGAGCAGAGTCTCCTGAGGTTTGGGTAGGACAAAGGCAGAGCTAAGTCTAGTCCTAAATTTGCAGCGTCAAAGCCCACCAGCGTCACAGAGCTGTGTCGTACAGACCTCATCGTAACGGTACATCATTTTCAGTCCCCGACAAGACTTCTGTTTTTCCACATGCCGAAGGGCACACTCCAAGCAGAAGACAACGTTTTCGTTCTCCTGTACAACCTATAAAAATTCAGAGACGGGGGGGAAAGAAGTGCAATGAGCTCCAAACTGTAGCCATGTTACACACACGGTATCTCCCACTGTACCGGGTGCCTTATTAAACCTGTATTTTACTACAAGTTAGTGGAGGGAGGTGTAAACAAGAGGCATTACACATTGTGAAATGATTCAGAATGTGTAAGACGAAGAAAGTACATACCCCTTCTTGAGTGCTAAGGTTGGCAAATACACACAATTTTTTTTAAACCCATCAATAGTAATGAAGGTCAAATCCAAATAATGATATATGTATAAAGCTTTATTAGTATCTAATACGTAGGCTAAAGATTTCCTGAAAGCAGCCATTTCCCATTACTTTAAACGCTGTCTTGAGCAAGGAGAGAATCAGCAGCTTAGCCACAGGATTCCTCAGCTACTGTCTCGCTCAGCAGAGGTCACGTTTGCTCTGCTGGCCACCTGCCAAGCCTACTATTCCAGCTTGGAATTTGACAACCAAGTTGACTTCTTGTCCCTTATAACTGCTAAAGGTGACAAGATAAAAAAAAAAAAAAATCCTTCCCTTGATTACACTAACTCCAGAGCAAACGGATGGGAATTAAGAGGTTTTGGTTGGCTGGTTTTTCTAAACAAACTCATTTTAAAGTTACTGCTTAAACATGTCTTAGCTGCTCAGTGACAGTCTCAGCAGACATGGATCAACTCAGCATTTTCCGTCCTAGGGAGGGAAACAGCCACGTCTCATCATTTAACAGTTACAGTGTATTGCCATCAAAAACGTAATGCTTATAACTGAAAAAAAAAAAGAAGAAAGATGAGAGAAAGCCTGAATATGGAGTCACATGCACTGTATTATGTTTATTTAAGTATCTGATCTTGGAATTAGGTGGTACGTAAGGTTGTGGGAGGAGCTTTTGATATTTTTTAATGAAGTTGCTGTATTTCTAAGTGTTCTGCACACAGATGAAAACTCAAAAGTGTCACTACAGTGGTTAGCACACCTTCAAAAGCCAGCAGGCAATTAGTTAAAACAGAGAAGAAAGTTTACGGGCATGAGTTCTGTTTCTGAGCAGACGGGCTGGCAAACAGCTTCTGGGCTTTATAGATGGGATACCTGCACCCTGCAGTCCAGCTTCGCAGGGAAACTGTCGCAGCACGGGCTGATTTGGAAAAAACAAGATTTGGGGCATTTATTTGAGTTACTGGCCTATCCTGTTTTGCCGTGACTTTACTACTGGCAACCTGCAGGCATCTTTGTTACCCCTTCCTAGTGCGATGCAGGCATGCTTGTGGGCATCCAAGAGCGGCCAAGTGGCTGGTTTATCCCTTCCTTTCCAGCAGAGGGAAGCCAGCTGACAGTAACCGCTGTCTTCTGTCGCCGCTGCCTAAGGCGGTAAGTGTGCTGACACAAACCAGTCAACACGCGCGGAGTGCACGAGGCGACTCTCTACTCGCATGCTGTCTCTCGAGTGCTTACAGCCTGTTACAGGATGTCGTAAACAGAACGGGGTGGAGAGCGCCCCATCGGTGGCAAAGGATTTCACTCACCATGGAAAGATAGCACAGGTGCTGACAAATCTGACATCTCCTCTCTGACGTTTCTAACTGCAACCACTTTCGAGGCTTTTTCTTTCCATCCATCCCCGTGCTGCTGCTGTCGTGGCTGCCGTAGCGTGCTGAAGAATGGAGACCTGCCTCGTAAAGCTGCCGCCGCTGCCTCAGCTCCGTGTCCCTGTGGATGTTTTTATGCAATTAGACATCGGCATCGCCTCATACCACCGCAAAGCCACCTATAATCACCCTTTTACCACCGTCATCACCGAAACCTGAACTGCGCACAGCAAAGCCCTGAGTGTGGTGGGAGGTTGGTGCCATTCCCTACGCATGGCGAGACAGCCAGCACCACAGAAATGTCACTAATTGCAAAAGCTGTCTCCGGATTTTAACAGCGACCACTGTATCCAGCCAGTGGTTCTCAAACTGCTCCACAGAGAACTGGGGACTGCCGAGTACTTCCTGGAGGTTGATGGTGCTCGGGGCCATATGGAGAGTTGGGAGATGTGGCTAACGTGACTGTCATTCCTGAAGTTGCCAAAAGCCACCTTGAGGAGGAGGAGCTGTTGTTGCCAGGAGTAACACAGCCCCCTTCATCGGAGGCAGAGATGAACCAAGGAACCTGCTGCCATGAGGTGCTTCAGGCAGGAAAGGGGAAGCAGGGCAAGTGATTGTGCCAAAAGACGAAGACCTTGCTGTACACCCAGGGGAAAAAGAAGGAGATGACAATTAAGAACAAAGACTAAGCCCTCCAACCGCCCTTCACCCACGGCATCCACAAGGTGGACAACAGTTCCTATGCTGAACTGTACAGCATTAGGACAGCAGGTCGGGTTGGAGCTGAGTGGAAGACAGCAAGTGTGGAATAAGCTGAGCAGATGGAAGGGGGGAATAAAAAAGCTCACCACCAGAGACAGCTGAAGATGGGTGGAGAGCCAAGCTAAGCAAATGGCATGGGCAAACTGAGCAGCCAAGGCAGATCAGGAGAGAAGGCACCAAAAGACACAGCACAACCAAGCAAAACAAAACAAAGGAAAACAACAACAAAAAAAGGAGGTAGCGTTCCACTTTGGCTGGGTTTTTTCAGGTTTTGTTGTTCGGGATTTTGTTTTACATAAGCAGCCACAGGAAGGACTGAAATCCTCCAGAGAATTCCAACCTAAGCATAAGAACAAGTTTGAGAACCACTCTGACAGAGGTCGATGTGATCGTCTAACAACAAGCACCAACGTTTCGGTTTCACCTTTTGCGCTTGCAGACTTTTCCTCTTCAAGGAAAAAAAGAACAAAAGAAAAAAAAAACCAACAAAAAAAGAACTTGGAAGTGATTATTGCCACAGGGGAACCAGCTGCAGGTAAAGCAGTCAGCACACCTCTTTGTATTTCTTTCTGAACACTAAAACAACACATGAGCTGGTTTCCCCTTCAATATGTCACTGGAAATTTTCCAAATGAACATGCTAGTTAGTTAAATACAGTTTGTAGATTCCATTCATCAAAACTTTCTTGACATCTCGAGTACCAGTTGTCACAAACTTGAAAGATAGGTAGGAACTACATGGTAGGGAACAAAAGAGAAGATCATTACACAGGAAGCCAGGCAACATTATATTTTCTTTTTTTACCTATCTTAAGAGAATCCCTAAACACGTTTCCTTAATACTGGAGAGAAAAAGGAGTGTGAAGGGTTTTTTTTTCTTTAAATATTCAAGTTCTAACGCAAGACGCGTTAGCACCGATGTGTAAGCTGCTCACTTATTCAGTGGTTTCAATCAAGACAACTTTCTCTATACAAAGAACCTTCTACAACTGTAGTATAACGATCTTGATGCTGAAGACAAGAGTTCCTGGTGCAAAACCCATGACAGGCATGGATTGACGGTGGCTACTGGTGCCAAGAGGTTGAAAAACTGAAGAGAGGTATTTAACCTCTTGGCACCATGTAGCTCACCTAACGCATCAGGAAATCTTGACCCTCAGCGCCAAGAATCAACAAAATAAAAACCCAAGGCAAACTGTAGTTTCAATTCTTTGATGGCGCCCGAAGTAGGGAATTCTTAGAGCAAGACATCCTAACCACGGGCACTCTCAATATCAGATACAGCCAAGGAAACTGCTTCTTCCACATGTGGCTGTCTTCAAGTATGTTTGCTGGGCTTTTGCTTGGTTAAGTAGGTGCAAGACATGTCTGAAATGGTTACTTACGTCATCCACCTCCGCAGTCTGTCAATGAAAACAAAATAGGTACAACAGGCCCCCAATTCGTTACCTGAGCTCTCCAAGAAGTGATGATATCGTACTCAGAGTCGGTCCATTTTCCTTTTTTGCTTCTGCTGTTGCAATCTGATAAAGCAACTTTTCCATTGAAAATGGCTTGGCTATACGTCGTCTCTTCATTTCCTGGGACAGAAATTGCCAAATTAGTTGAGCAAATTTGAAAATAAAAGGTTATGAGGAATAAATTCAATGTAGCAAAAAGCAGCCTTTTAAAACAACCGAAAGTACAAGCTTTCCATGGTCTGAATTAAACAAAGTATTTATGTTCCAGCTTACATCCAGCACGAACTTCACACTGAAGTAAACGTTAACTAGAAGCCAGTTCTTTCAGTGGAAGCCAAAGTGCTTTGCTGAATTGGGTCTTCCTGTGGAAAGGACTAGGAAAGAAGTTGTTCTGCACATGCTTTAGATGAAGCAATGCCACAGAACAGAACTTGGGTTTCCAAACACGTGCTACCAGACAGTCACTTTTAACTGCTTTCTAAGAGAATACTCTACTGTGAAATTTAATGCAGAGAAAAGGTAGGGCCCTGCTCTGGCATGGGGGTTGGACTAGATGATCTACTAAGGTCCCTTCCAACCCTATGATTCTACGATTCTATGAAAATCCACATATACAAAGAAAACGAAGCAAAATGCAAGTGTTCCAGTGGCACCGCATTTCAGGTATACCTTTTTTTTCAAAAAAGAAAATTAAGCATCTGTGGAAAGTACAAGGACAGACGTCAAGAAAATGAGAAAAAATAAAAGGAGGATGTCTAGGTATAGATTAGCATGCAGGTCACTGAAGTGGAGGAACCAACAAACACCTCAAAATTCTCTCCCTAAAAATTCTCATTTTTCCGGTAGAGGCCGAGAGGAGTAACCCAACCACTTCAGCTCAGTGACACGCTATTTGCACTCTCAGCCATCCAGTAAAATATTTTTCTTCTGACCCGCTTGAAGCCCAGGACCGCTGTTATTTTGCAGTCTTTAAAACATCAAAAACACCAAAACTAGCAAAACAGGCAGATTTTTCTCAGGGAAAAGGGACAACAGGCAAAAGAAAGGGTTTCTGCTCAGTTTTGTCTGTTACCAGTTCCTCTCTGTATAAACTATTTAAACTACATCTTTCATTCCTGTCAACATGAAGTGAGTGCTTTTGGGAGCTTAAACCCTTTCAATAATTCACATGTAGGCAAATTCTTTGATTTACCGTGTGGCTGGGAAAAGTCCAGAGTTTTCCCAGTGCCTGAAGAGGCGTGTTTAGTTTCATAGAGAGTCAGACAGTTTTCAAATGACGCCAACATTGGAGAGCAATGTGAAGGTGCCATTTTGGTTCGGAGTTAGGCCCCCCAAATGCCTACTCGGCACAAAGAAAACCGCAGATTCATCTTTAACCTTAGATTTTTTTCCATCCCGTTTTGCAACCCTAATTACATGCTCTTGCTATTTCTTTTATCAGCACCAATATATCACAAAATCCATCATTTTTAATACCACCGATTGCATGCACTGAAGGGGTAATTAATATATAAAAAAATACATATATCATAAAACGGATTAGAAACCTTTGCTGACCACAAAGCGTTCTTCAGAAGGTTCTGCTAGGGCCTGTGTGGGCTCAAGAAGAGTGGTAGGAGAAGTTTTGCTGCCCATTAGATTTGCTTTGCATATTGTCCGAGGCTGCGTAAGAACAGCCAACCCCAAGCCAGATCCAAAGCCCCCAGAGGCGCTGCACGCAGCCAGGATAAAAGGCCACAGTGGGTGGCTGGAGGGAAAAGTAAGGTACGCCGCTGCTGGCAGCTCAGGGACCTCCTGAGCCCACGACAGGGGCCGTGCCTCGTGTGTTTAGCACAACTCACGGGATCTCTGCATTTATCTGCAGAGATTTCTGCATCCACGCGCATTTTTCTCTTCCATACAGTACTGAAATACACAGACAAGTACTTTAAACAGACTTTGTTTGCTTTTGACCCACTGCACCTAATAATTTCTTTTAATGACACGTTTTTCCATGTTATGAAAGTCAGCAAACATTCATATCGTAATTACCACCCTGCCACTTGTGATTTGGTCTTACTGTTGCATACAGCACTTGGTGATCTATTTTCCAGGCTGAGTAGTCTTTTATTTAATACAGAGGCTAATTCGTACTTTTAATCATCAGTCATCACTCGGCTTTTTCTAGTTTCTCTAGGTTCCTTTTGCAATTAGGGATTCAGTATTCAAGCCATGGCCATAACAGGAGCCTACACAGTGCCATAGCCGTGTTTCTGCTTTGTTCTCTATTCTCTCCTTGCAATTCCTAACGTTCAGATTATTTTTTTTAAACCTCTCCAGAGCACTTGGCTGGCAGCTCCTCAGGAAGCCAACGACTTCTTTTTCTCAGTAGCAAGAGCTCGTTTGGAGCCCATTGCCACATCTGTCAAATTAGGATTATTTTTTACTCCCGAGTAATTTAAAATTTATCAACAGTGAACCTCCTCTACCATTTTCTCACTCAGGTCGCTCAGTATCACGAAATCTCTCTCTAATACCTCATAGCTTTCATTTTTGCTTTCATTAACATGAATAACCCCAGTATAAAGGATTAGTTTTGCTGTTCACTTCCTCTCCTAGGTTATTTATGGACACGTTGAACTGTACTGTAGTAGTAATTCCTGAGGAACACGGTTAAGGGACCTTCCTCCACGGTCAAAACTGTCCCTTTGTTCCCATCCTCTGCTTCTCTTTAAATCAGTTATTTTTTTGGTGTGAGAACTTCCCCTCTCAACCCGTGTGAGGTTAATTTCTTTAACAGCCTCTTCTGAGGAACCTTGCCAGAAGTCTTCCAGAAACGCTCACAGACTCTGTTAACTGGATCTTTTTGCCCGTACATCCTTCCAAAAGTTTCAAGGCCTGAGGGCCACAAACCTCACGTTTGAGCCACGTTGATTGCCCTGATCTCACTCTTTTCTACATTTTTTTTTTCTTTTGGCCTTTAGGAAGTTGTTCTTTAAAATCTCTTTTTGCTCTTCATCTGTGTGTATTTACATCCATCTCGCTAGAGTGGTTGGTTTATCTTCCGGACACAAAAGGGATTTTTTAGTCTCATTTCAAACAGACTCCTTTCTCCTGGTGTTTCAGCCATGCCAAGTTTAGTGGGGGTTTGCCTTCTGAAATATTTTTTTTCCTAGGCAATGTGCATGTGTTGTGAGCCTCTAACACAGCATCTTTAAACAATTTCTTTGCTGCACGCAAATGCTTAACCCTTCTTGCTGCACTCTCAATTTAACAAGCTTCCTTGGGTTTTTTAACGCAGGGCTGTCTTTTGAAATGAAACGCCACAGCAGTGGTGGATATTTTGCGTTTTACTGCTCTTTCAAGGTTCCTGCTCTCTGCTCACCATCACAGCGCAGCTATGTGATGTTTTGAACTGGGCTCCACCACTGCCGAGAAGTAAGAACAGTTTCTTCTCCTTGCATGGATTTCCTGGCTTGCTGCTCCCTCAAGCCATTCCAGTTCTGGCATCCGCACACCAACACAACCACTCTCTGAGCTAGGGGGAGGAGACCAGCATTTCCCATTATCATCCTATGTCCTGTCCTTGCAGCTTTCCTCATCTTCTTTAGTATGACACGGGGTACATCTACACACCATCCAGTATGGCAAAGCAGGAGGCGAGGATGTGCAGGGCGATACGGTTGATGCCAAGGATGCAAACACCCACCGGACACATGTGTGTAAGGCTTTACTTCAGAGGGGGTAGCCTGGTTCTGTGGTCACACGGCCACTGGTGTTTGGAGGACATCAGGCGCACTTCTGGAGTGCCTCTTCCCATTTGGTTTCATCTCAAAGCAACCCAGCCTGCTCAGGCTAAGACAGCTGTGATAGGAACCAAGGAGTGGCAATTGTGGGGCATTTTAAAGGCATGTTCCTCACCCAAACGAAAACTTAGGGGTGGGGGGAAGGATACATATAAAGCCCCTGTCATCCTCTTGGTTGGACTGTCAGGAGCACAGTGCTAACACCATGCTTTTCCTGTTTAGGGGGGGGAAGATCAGTGCACAGGGATACTGTCACTGTGGCAGAGTTATACCTGGCTTATTTGACTGTGAGCTCTCTTCTGTGTAAAGCAGTGCCGCTCCAACGGGATGGGATGACTAACTCCATCTCTCCTATGTACTTCTTTCTCTTGTATTAGAATCNCCTTCTCTGGACACGGTCCAACACCTCAATTACAGTAGCAGCTGAGTCTCTTTCCACCAAGCTTCTGGTAGGCCCTATACCACCACAGCCCTCGTTTAAAAACAATCGTTTCTCCTTCTTTCCAAACCTCTAAACCAGCTTGCATTCATTTAGTCCAATATTCTGTTTTCCTCTCTCCTAAATGAGCGTTATTGACTTTGCCCAATGTCTTCTTTGAGGATGTGGAGTCACCCCTTTGCTGTTCCAAACACACGCTCGTCCACCGCACCTGTAAACCTTCTCCTCAGCCTTCATTTAAAATTACAAGAGCTCTTAGGGTGTTTTTTCAAAGCCAGCAACCTGGTTCCACCTATGGTTTAGGTGAAACCTGTCTGTCCCTTTACACAGGCTTTACACAAACGCCTTTATTCCAACAATTATCCCAACTCCTTATAAACTGAAACCAATGCAATTTCAGATGCAGAATTTCATTTTTCTATATATTAAAGGAGACTGAGCAGTCATTCGATACATGAAATGAGACAACATTGTTTAGTAATATAAAGAGAGCCACTATAAAAAAATCAGGTCACAGTATCACAGAAGGAAAACAAAGTTAATGTATCAAACATCTGAAAACGGTCAATATTGCTGTTGAGAACGGACAGGCAGGAAGGTACAGTTGTTTGTCAGAGAGTTCATTAACAGTCCAAAAGGGGAATCTTGCTCATTACACAGAACTTCTCACAACCTCTAAAAAAGCACAATCCTGGCCAGCCTTGGAAAATGGCAAAGTGCCTTGTCAAAGCGAAGGACCCAAGGAAGAATTTCCAAAATTTAAGGGAGTTAAGAACATAGGAGAGTATGAGGAAAGAAGAGGGGGGAAGGAAAAACAAGGAAGGAAAATAACAATGCAGTAGGTGTTTCCAAAGTTATTTTGATATAAACATGTATCTGTGGTTCTTGTAAAGTTTGTGAGAGTTGTGACTTCACTTTCCAAGACAGGTTATCATAGATTGGAATCTGCTGGATTTTCAGTCAGCTTATATTTACCCAATGCAAAGCTCTTAAAAATTAATCAAAAGAAACTGTTCTTTGGAATTGAGGCACCAAGAAGAGCTTTTTAATTGCTGCATAGTGATTTCTGTCTTTTACAGGAGTGGCATTTTCACAATATCAAACAAGTGTTCAGTAGAGCAATAAATACAGCATTTGGAGTTAATATAACTGTGTACCTTCAGACAGAAAAGGTTAGCTCAGGATTCTCATTCCTTACCCACACACGTATACAATTCCCACCTTCCCCCCAAATAAATCTGTAATAAAATAACCTTTTATTTCAAACTAAGTTAATATATAGTTCATATAACCAGGCTGGAAGGAGTCCATTAACCCTAAAGAACCAAAATCTAACCGTGGATGTATTACATTTAATTACTTACTAACTGCTTAGTCTGCAGCTGTAAATGATAATTTACTGTCAGTTTAGCTATAAACCACTACCAAAATAGCATCTGTAACCCACAGTGTATTTGAGGGTGTTGGGAACACAATTAGTGACACATACTCTTCGTCCAAGAAGAGAGAAATGTAGCCAAAATCGTGATGATTGGGCAATTCACCTGTTTGTTTCATCAGACAGCCTGCCTCAGTTGTGTGAAAAGGGACCGGGAAGTTGGTTTTATTTACAGCTTAGTATGGGATGGGCTGGCCAGTGAACTTAAGGATTTTCAAGTCGATTAAAATTGAAATTCCCCTGACCAACAGCTTTTCCTGAATGAAGGGGCAGAGAAAGACAAGCAATACGCTGTGAGTATTAATTGACTCTGCCTAGCACAGGAGCTAACAAGCACAGTTATTCAGATATTTGCACCTGAGATTCTAATGGTTCTAGAAAACTTAGGGGAAAAAAAATTAGTAAGCGTAATACAATATATTATCATTAGCTCTGAAGGGATTTTTGAAAAGCTTCCTCGTAAACTGATCTGCAGGCATAACAATTCTGACTTTTTTGAAGATACAGAAGGTTTTAGCTATCAATTATTACCTCTGTTGCTTTTCTGAAAACACTGGATTGTCTTATGCCTTGCAGAAATTTTTCTTTAATTTAACAGTCCACAAAAATAGACATAGTTGTACTAGTCTCACAATACTATCAATCCTGGAATGTCTGGGTTTGCTGTCGGTTTAGATGGCAGGGCCGTGAATCCATTTTAACTCCTTTTTTCAACTTACCTTGGCTGTTTTAAAGCCCATACTTGTCCACTGGGTGGTAGCAAAGTGCACTGTTTCAGAAACACTATAGCCACAACACACTTTAGACACAAAGGATCCAGGAAAACAGACAACAAACTGCCCACTCTGCTGTACAGTACGGTGCACCCTGATCCCCTCCTTACACAAGATTTCTGGGGAGATCTAGAAAGACATAAAAGCAAAACAAAAAAATGAAAAAAAGAAGAAAGGATAATCAGAACGTTCTTTTACAGTTGGATACCCTTCCTTGCTGGGTACTTTTCTCCTTACCCTTTTCTCCCAGTACCCTTACTGGGGACTTTTTTCTCCACCTTGCTGGGTGGAGAAAAACTGTGCTCTGCTAACAGCTGAGCTCTGTTAGCTTTCTCTCTTCCCTTCTGCACACGCTGAGGGGCTTAGTGTTTGGAGTGAGAATTACAAAAGAGGCTCTTTTGAAACCAGCAGTTTAAAATTTCACTTGCCAAACAATCTCAAACACAAAGCCTCAAAATTGGCTACTATCTCCTACTTCAGAAAGTAATGCCAGCCATTTGTTTTTCCATCTAGATCTTTTCAGACTTGGCATTGCATCCACCTTGCTACTCCGCTTCTGTTAGACATGTTAACATGGATGGCTGAAGGAGTTGTGGGCTCCCAAATTTATTCCTCAATGCACTAAATAGAAATTGTTATCCACAAAATTAACAAGGGAGACAAAAATACTTTGAAATCCTTTGAAGTATTAGCCTTCTCATATCTATGCTGGCATCATAAAATGTCAGTCATGGCAAATTAATTCATTACAAAACACTCCCTTTGTGGGGTTAAATACATTATGCACAGTATTAAAAACGGGCATTTATTGCACCGCCACATTTATTTTTATTTCAACATTTTACTATGTGAGCCTCGTTAGAAAAATGCCAACTGGGTAAACACTGCAAGTAGAAAGTAGCCAGATTTTAACAACAGCCTCTGCCTCATTGCAGTGTAAGACAAAACCAAAATAAATCCCGTAACAACCAGCCTTCTGGTTAACCTTGGGTTCTCAAACAGGAAACACTCTCCCAGTATTAACCTACCATTACGTTACTTTCAAGCATTTCCAGCCCTGGAGTGCCATTGGCTTGCAGCAGGGTATGTACCACATCATCAAGTTTGTTCTCCTCTGCAGCAGGAATGCAATACCTGTTGTTTTGTCAGAGGAAAAGAGAAAGATTTACTGCGGAGTAAATAACGGTCCACAGCTACGCAGCAACAAGCAGTTCAGACCAGGACACTGATTAAAAGAAGGAAATTCAACACCAGTTTTCCCACACAGTTCTTTTTGGTAAAGCACTGAGGATTCATGGAAAGCTGTTTATTTAGACTCGGTCTGATAGTGTTCATTGGTTGCCAAAAAACACAAAATCCCCAAAACAAAAATGCGAAAACTCAGTGCTTTGTAGCATCAGGGAAGAGACATTAGCAAGGGAATGATGTTCATTTTAGTGGCAACGAAACCAGCTAATTATAGGCAGAGGTTTGTATCTTGTAATCACCAATATACATTCTGTTATCTTTATCCTGAATGGTTGTATTTATTACCTGCGCATTAACCAAAGGATCTTTTTATTTTATAATGTTTTCTGTTCGTAACAATCAAGAAACCACAAAATCACCTTTACTGTTAGTACACAAAGTAGCCTAAGAGCTTCTTGCCTTGCTGACTAAACAAATCTCACATCCCTCCTCTCCCTTACAACAAAAGAGAGATCTAAGAGCAGCCAAAGCAGCAAGAGAGATTTAAAACTCTGCTGGGTATATGCCGAGTTGCACATTGTCCTCTCTGTGCCCACTGCCAGCAGTGCCACCACTGTGCAGAAGTGACAAGAAAGGAGTCTCAGGTCTCTGCTTCCTACATCCAGAGAACCGCTATTTTGCTGGGTGTGGGGAGGTGATATGGTGACAATCAGCCGCTACTCTTGTTTGCACCCTGCTGGAAGGGTCATGGGTTATGTCCACCCAGGAGACACCTGTTCCCAAGATCTGGTAGTCGGTACCTAACGAACTGAGCAGCCCAGCTTGGCAGGAAATGCAGTGCAAATCCTGGGATTCCCAAACCAGTCTTCAGTTGCTGGGCTTTATCTGTGACATTACTTTGTTTGGATTTGTTATGCTCAGGCAGATAATAAGCATCACCGGATTTATAATGAATCTCAGTTCACTTTAAGCAATGAGACCTCAATCTGGAGCCCATCTGCCCCCATGCCAGACAAATACTAACACACACACACAGACGTTTTCCCAATCTTGGCAATAAGAGAAGAGAAGCAACCTGGAAAGATTTTGTGGAAAGGGTGCAGTTTTCTTCTCATCCATCCCATCCCTCCACCAATTTCATAAAGTGGCCTTTTATAAAGTCTGCTGGCCTTACAGACCTTGTCCGGATATTTGCTTATAACACGCACCAGTATTAGCTCCATATGCATCACACGGAGTTATCCTGCTTGGTTAGCCTGTACGAGGCTGTACTTCCTATGATTTGAACATCTCGCTACTGTTCACTACTGATGATGACTTTGGTTTGTCTTTGTTGATCTTCAAGCCAGGAACCAGAGAAGATATCTACTCCTACAGCTAACTGTAGCCACAGTAAGGGCTCTGAAGGGCTGTGGTTGCCCAGGTGTACATAGGCTGAGGCCTTACATCCACGCTGACAACAATTAGGACCTTGCTAAGAAGTCCTACGGGTGAAGTGGAAGAACCTCATCTTGATATGGTTAGCAAATTTAAATGCATGCTGAGTACCAAAAGCTTTGCAGTACCTGCACTGCTAACAGTGACAGCTGCATGTGTGTAGAGTATTATTCTAGTTACACTGTAGTAACAGATTTTAAATGGTGATGAAAATATTTTCAATTCAAATCCAGAACACGGCAGAGCCCAGTCTTTTCTTTTAGAATCAGAAAATACAGCTGGAACAGCCAAAAGATTCAAGCGTGCAGTCCCTCACAAGATTGGCCCAGAAAAAAGGCACAGGAAGGATGCGTGAAGAGGAAGGGCAGCAAAGAAGCACACGGGACTACCCAGGTACTGGCCAGACTGAGGCATGTGCTGCAATTTCACTCACAATTCTTCATGTACCTATAAAAAATGGGAAGTGAGCAGGCAGCCAGCATAGACTTCTGAGTGTCTTGGTCAGAACAAGATATTCTTCTTTTAATGGGCACTGAGGATCCTTCCTGAATAAAAAGGTTAAGTCACTGACCTCTGCCCTACATGAAAATGGAGTTCTCCTGCATTTCCTCTACAGGAAGTAATTCTGAGAGATCAGACAGTGACCTGAGCATCAACAGGTAAATGCAGCGCCACTGATTTTAGCACCACGGGGATCTGTCCTTGGAAGAGGAGAAATCTGGATGCTGGGTGGACCTGGCAAGAGTGAGGAGAGCTTTGGTGCCTTTGTTATCACTGAAGCAATGCTGTCAGGGCTACTCCAGATATTACACCAGACCTAGAGTTACTAAATTACTCTTTTCCTCCATAAAGTTAGGTACTTTATTGCAATATTAAAAGTTGTAATGAGTTGTTAATGTATATTAGCCTGACACTCCAGCCTGGCAGCCTTGCTGAAGAATAGCTTTTATAGACAAAGGCATTTCACTTCTTCCTTTTTATGAGATCTTCCTGCTAGCTACCCTTGTTTCATCAAGGCAATCATTGCAAGTACACATGAAGCTACATGTTTATGTGTATAAGTAAGCCCATCAAGAAAAAAACAAATGGCTTCTTTGGTTTTATTCTTTTTAACTTAGAAAAACAAAGAGAGCAGCCTTTCCTAAAACTCTGTCTGGCTGCATTCAAGTCTTTTCAATCCCAAAAGGCACGTGTTTTGACATGCACACTATGAAAAGTGGCCTCAGAACTTAATTACATGATTCCTGAACGTCTTCTGTTTAGAATTTACTGTCATTAAAGAGTGGATGAATGTCAGAGAGAGACACAGACTCACCTAAAGTTGAGGTCAACATAGCTTCCTTAGCAATTTGTTCTGATAGTATATTATTATAAAAGATTACAGATTCCTGATTCACAGAAGAGGGGGAAGAGGCATGAAATGCTCATGACAGTGGGCAGAAACTGACAGAAACTCCCAGGTCTGCAGCATAATCCAATGTTTACCTCTTGGTATGATCACAAACATTTGTCCAGCTTCAAATATTCAGAGACACGAGCTCCTGCTTTAATGGTTTCCTCAAGACATCAAATCGTTTTTTCTGGGCCATGTGCTTTCCCAGTGACAGCTGGGTCAGCACCAGCTGACAGAGAAATATGGGAGTTAAAGGTAAGGGCTCAAGTTCACTTCGCAGGTGAATGAAATGCAGTTGGGGATTCCTGGATGCAAAGGGATTCCTGCAGGCCTTCTCCCGTCAAACGACACAAGGAGCCAAAGGCTTCTGTAGCTCAAGGTTCAAAAGGAGAACTGCTGAAAGGCAACCAGCTTCTCAGCTTTGCAGAGGGGCACCATTTAAACAACTTTTCTTCTCCACTCATTGCATTTTCTCTGATCAAGAAACACAGTTACATTGCTGTCATTCATTGTTCTCAGTGATGATCCTCTTGGATAGTAACACTAAAATCTGAGGAACCCGGCAGAAAGGCACGTGGCATGCCAGCAGCACCTGCTTCCTCTAATCCCTCCATCAGCTGTTGTATTTCCACTGCAACCCAACTCATCATCACCTGTAGTACTATGTATGCACTGAATTTGGGAGATATTCATCACGTCCGAAGCCATTGATAAGCTGAGTGTTAAGTCTATTTGCATGAAATGTCTACAAAATATGAAAGGTAGCTAGCAGCCAACTGGTGATGTCCACATTGAGACACTGGAGTGATGTGTATAATTATACTAAAAATCATAACGAAAAAAATTCATATGAGAAAAAATACCAGGCATCTGGCAGATACAGAGTTCAAGATATTTTGCATAAAATAAGAAAGCAGTGCCTAT
The DNA here is from genome assembly GCA_013400135.1 of Rhinoptilus africanus. Lineage (NCBI taxonomy): Eukaryota > Metazoa > Chordata > Aves > Charadriiformes > Glareolidae > Rhinoptilus > Rhinoptilus africanus. The sequence continues at coordinate 159,128 of VXBO01006107.1, read as the reverse complement.
TTAGTCAGAGCATGAATTCAATCATTTTACATGTGATAACAGGCAGCTAGATTGACAAATGTGTCTCTGTCAGCCTAAGGAAAGCCCGCCTTGACTAGCTGTCATTGGGCTTCCATGTCATGAAAACTTTCCATAGATTAAATCCCATCTCAATAGGAGATGCTACATATCTCAGAATACAGTGTGGAAGATAAAGTGAAACTTTTCTTCAAGGAAGTGGTGTTTTATCACTTAAGTTTATGCTACATTTTACCATTAAAACTGTAATCGCACACACTGGACCTTCTAGGTGAGATTCATTCATGCAAAAGGTACAACACAAGCTGCTGTTAACACCACCCTCCAGACAGCCACCACAGAGAACGTGCAGAAAACAAACCAGGAATACCTACCAAATGCAATCAGCACCAGTGTGTAAGTAGTCAATGTATGGAAGGTGATTTTGGTCTCGAGACCAGCATGAGGTAGAAAAGACCATGCCAATATTTAGCCAAGGAATTGTCACTCCTAAAGCAGAGAGATTGAAAACGAGTTTTGAGTAATTGCAATTTCTAATTAAAAGAGGATTTGAGAGGGCATTGCAGTTGAAAAAGTTGTTCTACCTGCGAGCTGACCCTTAAGTTTTAAGTCTTCCTACTAGAGTGAATAATTCATAATTCAGCATTTTCCATTAACAAAGTATCTACCAGCGCCTAACAGTGTACTTGAACATATTTGTTTTCTAATAGCTGTAAAAAAATCTTGATTCTTTAAAGAGTTTACAAATACCCATAATTCAAGCTAAATGCCATTGATCAGAGTAGGTTGCTTCATGTTGTCAAGTGTAAGTGTACTTGTAAACAGGTATCCTGTTTCCCAGCTGGTTTGTTCAGGCTCAACACCCGCACAGGAGACTGAATTATGCTTTCAACTAGTGTTTCTGCCACTAAATTGCAATGGTACACGTGCAGCTGGAGCACTCGTAACAATCCATTTAGAAAACTTGTGCTCTGCCCAGCACTATAGATTAGATTTGCAAGTAAAGAAGTTGCACAGCTCTGTCCTTTATCACCCCGACACAAAGCAAGAACGCCGACACACTGGCAAAACCAGAAAGGGATACTGCCAGTACAACTGGTACCTTGCAGGTATACAGTCTCAACTATTCATTAATTCTTTATCTGCACACCTGCCTTCATTCCTTTAAATGCCTCCTGCTACATACAACCACGGCGTCTACCCGGTCAGCTGGCGAACAGAAGGGCCAGAAAGAGGGAGATGACTTTTGTGACTACACCACCACGTTTAGAGGACACTTACACATGGTGGAAACATAGAAAAGAGACTCACTTACCAGGCACAGCACCAAGATGTCGCAGGATGGATCCTGTATTATTAGGAAGGACTGTGAGGTTCCACCCATGCCTGTTTGAGGGGTGACACAGAGGCAGACATGTTAGTGTGTTGGCCTCAGGGCCAACGTGCCCAGTAGCAAGCTGCCCTGCCAGCCTGGCGCCCCAACCTTTACTCAGCACAAGGGGGCAGCTGGCACGAGTTGACAAAGCAGGTGGATTTGGTAATCTTACCTTGAAAATGGTTCAGATTTTCCCACGGGAAAGCCACTCCCATGAGTGTTAGTATCTACTTTTCCACAATGCACTGCTACGTGGCAATCTTTCTGTTCCACTATCCGCCAGTATTCTTGCTGTGGTAAAAGAAAGCAGTAATGCATTTTTCATTCACCAAACAAGGTATCACTCATTAAAATATAAACCCAAGAAATTTACAAGGCTTTCATGACCTCAATGTAATTCACCATAAAACACTGCTTAAAAATAAGAATATAAATACTTAAAAGTAACAATGAATTGGGAAGACAGAATTTAGATCCTCTTGGCTCCTGTGCTTCAGCACATGACAGATTAAGACTTCTTTCTCTCCCTCACTTCATCAACACCTTTATTGAAAATGTCAAAAAATTTTAAAAGGAAGAATCATTACGGTGTCTATCTAACCATTTATTTTTCTCCCACACTAGACAGCTTTAAACTGCTTACAGTAATTGCCCGAACATCAACTATACTGAATTCCCCATACTCAATCCCCTGAAATAAAAGCCTTTACCACCCCTTGTGTGTTGGCCTCACCTCTACTTCAGCTACTGTAGGCTCCTTTGTGAAGCACATGTTCATGATGTTTCTTGCTGTTCGGTAGAAGGTTGTTAAAGAAACAGACCTACCCTGTGGAAAAAGAAAATAAAATTAAAAGTGAAAATAAAAAAACGTGCCTCCATTCCCCCTGGCCTCAGTCTTTTCCTTACATGCTCAATCCCAGATCACCACAGTGGGAAAGAGGACAATGTCTCCAGAACACATGTGGGTCTAAAGCTCATTTCTTTTCGGAGGGGAAAATACCTCAAAAAATACAGAAGTTTAATCATAACAACTCACCAAACCAACCATCTAAAAGGCCAACTGAACATTCCCAGCAGGCTATTTACACTGCTTTGTCCAGCACGACGCTCTGTATTTGATAAATACAGAAGATGGACACGGCCCAGCTTTCTATGACAGGTTGCAAGGGACCCAGTAGGCAACCCTGCCTGCATTTTACAATCAAATCTAATATGTTATCAAAGGACCACGTGGCTATGCTCTTTACATACAGAGAAACAGGTGAAAAAACTCAGGAAATTTACAGAAACGTTCAGCATCAAACTCGTATTGTACGTGATGGAAGGGGGTCACAAAAAGTAGAGTATACCAAGATTACTGTAATCACCTGCTTACAAAAACTAGTTATGCTCAATTCAATGAAAGCAGTTCAAATGCAAGAAACCAGGACCTGTTATTACAAGGCTGAGAAAAGTAAAACACAGTAAAATTACCAAATCAGTGCGCTCTTTCTTGGCACTGCTGCAGGAGCTGTACGACAAGAGGATCCGACTTGGTTTTCTGCTTGAGCTATGCCTAAGTTTCTGGATATCTGCCTTCACACATACCTATAACACCTGATGCTCTGGGAAGCATCCGCTGAAGGCAGAAGAATGAGAACCTGCTTGCTCCTTTCAGCCCAGACATACTGGTGTGCCTTGGAGAGGGATACCCCTATCGTTTTCTCCGCTCCAGGGCAGAAGGAACATCCTGGGAAGCTGTGAGCCACGAGAGCCAGCAGGTGCCACACCAGCTGCTGCAGCCACACTGGTTTGCGGCCACTGCTGCAGGCAGAGACGAGCATTGCTCTGCAAACATGAAGTTGAAAATATCTTTTCCCCCTCGCCAGATCCACCGCTCCTTCCTCTAACTCCCACCATGTCCACCAGCTGACCCTCCATGGAACACACGCTTAAAAACTCCATGTAAGTGAATGTTACTCGGATTACTACCTTTCTAGTTTTCCAACTATGAAACAGATCTGCCGAAACACCTCAGTCTTTTCTTGCGTTTAATTTATTTAAGAGCTATGCCCAGGAGTAAACTAGAAACAACTATGCAAGCAGCTTTTCCCCCAGAGGCCAAGTCTATCACTTTACCATGCACCTACGGTTGTAACATTGTCACTTTTTAATTGAATGCAGCATAATTAGCTGTAACAAAAAAGTTTGTGAAATGCCCAGGGCTTGGGGCCCTCTGATTCCCATAAACTTCAGAGGTGGATGCTCTATGACACAATAAGCAATTTCCTTCATCTTTTAATGCCCTCATGAATCACTTATTGAGGCAGCCTTTTACAACAAAACCTCTCGTAAAACGCAGGGCCTGCACCAACAGTCATCACACTTGAGCACAGGCTTCACCTCTTGCAAAGCAACACAAGCTCTGCGGCAGCTTCCTTGTTACAGTTACTCGCCTCTTTCTCTCATCTTACACAGAAAAACAAGAATACGGACTCATCTTCCAAGATCAACCGCGTCTTTCCATTTTTCAGATAAGCAGCAAGCAAGAAAAAAAAAAGCAGAAAAACTGAACAGTTTAGCCCTTTAGAATCGCATATACCCATTTCTTCGTCTATCAAGAATTCGGTATTTTTTCAGTGTCCTAAAAGTTGTAACACAAATTAAACAGTTGAGGAGGTTTTGTTGTCTAGTTCTGTTGGTTTGGTTGTTTGTTGTTTGCTTTTTTTTTTTTAATCTGAGGGATCTCGTAAAATTTTCTAATGCCAACGCAGAAAATAATTTAAAATGCCGCAGTGAAGCATTTTAACCCAAGCCCAAAATGAATTGAAGAGTAAAATATCCTTTTCAACACCTTCACAAACATCTCAACAGTTCAACAACTGGGAGGTTCAAGCTACTAAGCAGAGTCTCTGTTTCTGCAACAATACGACAGAGAAAGGTTTAAGGGACAGAATTTCCTATTTCCTCTCCTAATTCTTCTCCACGGCAGCCATGGCGGCCATGAGAGCCGACGAGGAGCACCACCATCACCAAGCCTGCAGGGAAGGCACGGAAAAGGACACTGCAGTGCTATGAATCTTAAAGACATTAAAGCAACCATAAAAAGCAGCAGAAAACAGAGATTTCACAATAGTCACAGGAGGGAAGGAGGGACTCCTGTTAAGCAGAATCCAAAAATGCCAGGTCCCAAGCTGAAGAGAGCTCAGCACGGGATTTCCAGGAAAGTTTCACGTGGGGGCTGGCAAAACTTGCATTAGTGATTTCTTCCGCACATCCCTCTAACGGGTCTGCTAATAAGCCTTCAGTTTGTTCTGTATGACAACAAACGCTGTTTTCAGGCAGCTCCAGTGCAGGTTTTAAAAATATTTTTGGAGCTAAAACTGGGGAAAGAGAAGAGTGAAAATCTTGCAGCAGATCCTTCTTTGATGACAGCAGTTTACTTCACATACTTACAAGCATCATTTTATTAGTTGGGTAGAAAAGCCATACATTTAGAGTAAAGAAAGCGAGCACAGCGGCATGCAGCACACACTTAAAAGCACAGCAGGCCTTACAACCTGGAAAGGAGCAACACAGAAAATAATTTGGGAGACCTGGAAGAAATTCAGCCAAACACAAAGGTGATTTACTCTAGCCTTGACATGTGATATGGTGGTAACTGCTCCTGGAAGACTAGATGTCTCTTTCTAAAAACATGTTCCAGCTCAAGCATGTGTTGACTGCAGAAATTACTGTGCGAAATCCAAAATATATGGCCTCTTCATGGTCTGAAGCACGGAATTTATGGCTGAAACTGGACTACATCCATATGATTATTATGTTCTCCTCCAGCCCTCCATCTATTGACCTGGGCATTTATTGAAGGGGTGTGGGGGTTTTTTTTGGTTTTTTGTATGTTCTTGATTTTTAACTAGAATTAGCAATGTGCTTTAGAAAGCAACCATTACAATCTGTGGAAACTGTAACATGACGACACGTTCTCTTAAACAAATTCCAGATTTTCTCAGAAACATTTTAATTGGTAAAGAACACTCCTCCCTCCACAGTCACACACACAACAAAGGATACCGTATTTCAAGAAAAACAGAGAACAAAGTATTAAAAGGCTTGTTTCATAAAATGCCATGAAGTACCCTGTGTTTAAATTTAAGCCAGCATCACCTCACCTCAGTCTTATTAAAAAGCCTAATGATGAGCTATAGTCATTTTACAAGTCTTGTGGGTTAGTCTTGTGCATCAAGATTGTTGCATAATTTCTTATTTCTATATCTTGAGGCTTGCTCTAAGTGACATAACCTACCCTTGTGCACCAGTCCTTCCACAGGGCTTTCCCCCAAGTGCTGTGAAAATGGAACTGTGCGGCCCTCTCTGCACTCAGCCTGACCAGGCATCCCACAGGGCACTCCACAGCAGGGATCTCTCCAGAAACCCACTGTAGATTTGCTTCCCCCTTTTTGATCCCCGGTCCATCACCTGTGACAGCAGTCCCTGGTCTCCGCACCACAGAGGAGCACAGGACAGGATTCAAATGGACAAGCCCCGGTGCCCGGGAAGCTGCTGGCACCATGGCAGACAACCCCAAGCCTTGCCTGAGCGGCTCCGTGTGCTGCAGCTGCTTTGGTGGGTGGGGAGAGCACTGACCTGCAGGGCTCAGCGGCGCTCACCTCCAACAGCTTCTATGCTCAGAACAAAAGTGTTTCTACCAGGTATTGTTGGTCTCATACAGGGTCTGATGCTGTCAGGGTAAATTGTATCCATTTTTTTCATTTAACATCATTAAACACAGGATATTAAGCACAGAAATGCTACTTTGCTAATCACAAATGCTGCTGTCATTAGATAAGCTGCATTAGAATAGCAGCACGGCAGAGAGATTGCTTTTCAAAGGTGGGATTGAGGCCGGCGTCCACGAATAAAAGAATTTTGGGGCTGACAAATCATAACAGGCTGCAAAAAAAACTTGAGGCAAGCTTTTAAAGCTCGTCATGAGCTCGTGCAGTCCCTAAATAGCTTAACAATAAGCCACTTTGGGCAATCAGGCTTCATTTCCTGGTGATGGAAGTGAGATTGGATGGGGAAGAACAGCGTATTCCTTTACTGGGCACAGACACTCAATGATATACTTCTCTCGAAGCACAGCTACACAATTCAATGCAACTCAAAACTGCACTGCGAGTTGCAGTGCCAAGTCCTGCTCCGGAGTAGGAGACTGCCAAATAAAATACAGTGGAAGAGTCAGCATTCCTTTGTAAATGGACGTACTTAATATGTGGAGGACCAAGCGTCCATGTGACTGTTCGTGCTGAGCAAAATCTGGCACTGGGGATGAAAATATTGTTTGCATTTCAATTTGCCCTTTCCAAATGTAGTAGTATTTCTAGTGATGTTAGTTTTGATGGGGAGCGCTACTCTGCTCCACAAGAAACTTGCAAGAAGCAGGAATGAGAAAGCAGAACATCACTTTAAACGTCAGTAGAAAACGAAAACAAAAGCTTTGTCTGCAAGGATAATTGGACAGAGCGATTCAGGGAACCTCTCACAGGAGATGAAGGGGGGGCAGAACCCAGTGCATCTCGTTAGGACAATAACACCTTCCAGCTTTTACAGACAACGTGCAAGAACCAGATAGATGAGGATGATAAAGCCACTAGACCACACAGCAGCAATAGCCGCTGGCTCTGCTGCTACCCTGGGGGTGGCAGTGCAGCCCATCGGCTCCCCCACATGGCTGGGTTCGCACCCGGATGCCACCCAGACAACAGCATCATCAGTTCTGCAAAACAAAATCGGCAGAGCCCGCCTTGTTACCTTGTATATACACTTGTGTAAGTCGCTAAGAACTCCCTCCTCCTCCTCCTCGTCCTCTTTCGTGGTCTCCTTTTCCTGAGCGAAGAGCCGCCGCCTGCCCGTCTTCAGTGGGATGTCGACTTCTTTTAACTTGTTGCGGAAGCCATTTTTGTGAACCACGCCGTTGATGAGTCCGTTTTTGGGCTCAAACCGGGGCAAGGAATGGAACCTGTAGGCATTCTCCGAATGTCCCTCCAAAGGTCCTTTCCTCTTCTCCAAGATTTCCTTTTCCAGCAAGACCTCCTTCTCCAGTTTCTTGTGCTCCTCGGGGGAGAGGGAGTCGTAGGAGAGCAAGTACTGGCAGTAGGCTTCTTGCAGCTTGGCCAACCTGTCCTGTGCAGTTTTGGGGATGCGCAGCATATCTGCCAGCTTGTTCCATTTCTTGAGGTCAGTCACTTGCTGCATCCCCCCCATCTCGTTGATCAGCTGGACAAAGCAGGCCAGGTCGAGCTCGCAGCCTCCTGGAGTCCACATGTGCCAGGCAGCAGAGGAGGGGAAAGGGAAACACAGGAGCAGGTTACGAAAGCTGCGTCAGCTCGTGTCAAACACGCTATCAGGCTTGGCACATGCGGGACGTACCACCCATACAGCTCTGGCCAACTGGGCACCGAGGCAGGATTGTCTCTATCTCGCATGCCTCCTTCTAGATTAATTCATTCAGCAGATCACATTCTGCTATTTGTAATAGCCTTCCCTATGGTTAAATTTGCTCTCCTCCTCAAATTTCATTCCCTTTTCTTGTCAGAGCACCCACAGCTATCTCCTGACATGCGTCTTCCCCTGGCCATTATCCAGTGGTCAGGGAGATGAGATTCGCCCAGCTCTTTCAAGGCCCACACACTCCCACCCTCCCCTGCCCACCACCAGTCCCACGTCTGGTTTATACCAGGAAGAAGCAAAACAAGTGCCAAGATGGGTCCTGGCAATCAAAAAGACAAGTACCTATCGTTTCTGGAGGTGAAACGTTGACGACCTAATGTCTGCACAACACTGTGAATACAGCTACTATTTAAAAGGAGCACAGTAACGTCATTCATTTCATTACAGGTAGAAAAATCCTTTAAAAAAAACCCAAGGGAGGTGGGGGAGTTGTTTGAGGTTGGTGCCCGCAACTGCATAAAAACATGCCAGACATGTTATTCCTCCAGTTTGAGGCCATCCATATTTTATACTCCATTATGTTTTAATACGTTTTAAGATGACTAGCCAAAAAATAAAAATGGAGGATTATACAAACTGCAGCATAAAAAGCAGACAAATGAATGAGGAACAATGAAAGAAACATCATAAATACACTTAAAGCACAGAAATAAATCATCAGTAGAAAGAGTGAAGAAATGGGCCAAAGACCACCTACAATTCAACAGGGCACTGCTGAAGGAAAAAAGAGAATTAATACAAAACTTGTGTCAACATCTCTGCCGCCACATCGTCTCTCCTTCCCCTTTTTTCTTTGAGAAAAGTTAAAAATCATTATGTCATAGCGGTTTCAGAGCACTTAGAAATGCTATTATACAACAGAGAAGTGCAAGAAGTAGTGTTATGGTAAATATTTACTGTCGGATGCACAGCTACACCATCTTAAGGGCCAGTCGTATCACGGTGCTTCCTAGAACGAGCAGTATTACTTTCTCCAAACTACCCTGTGCTGCATCTCATGGGCTTCATAGCTTATACCGATTTTCCTTCTTCCCTCTGCTTTCCCCTCTTCCACCACTTGCAGCAATCCAGTGCGGAGGGAGGCTCAGCAGCATAAACCCGCGTGCAACATTTTGGGATGACACCAGTTGCGACCAAGGCAGAGCAGCGCCAGAGGCTGCTCACTAATGCTGCCTGCACAGCGCTGGGCCAAGGTGTCAAGAGAGGGGAAAGATTTTTGTCTGTGGCTAAAAACAAGGGTAAGGCTTTGAGGAGTATACGACAAGGATGGAGGCAGGGCCATAGAGCAGCAGATTTATCTAATTTAGTAATTTGGAGGGGTTGTCAAAATGGTTAAGTCTTGAAGCTGAAAAAAGGCCAACACCTAAAAACCAAACCAAAAACCACCCAAATTTCAAAGGTTTTACTTCTGTTTCCTCTTTAATCTTCCCTATAAAAATAACTTTCAAGCTGGCCTCTATTACAGGCTGTTATGGTTTTTTGGACTAGTGTTTTGTATGCACAGTTCACAAATAAGCTGAAGGCATAACTTAAAATGGCTTTCCATCCCAACAGATTCAGCAGCCCACATAAAGTTGAGTAACATATTACTAACTTTGAAAAAAAGTGTGGTCCAGGTTTAACATTATATGCGTTCCTCGGTGGGACAAATAGCGCACACCCAGCTTAAGGTCCTAGTTTCAACACTGTTCATGAGCTATTTAAGAAACGTGATTTTCTCCTGCATCATGGAATGATCCCTCATAATCACTCTGCAATGGTAGAGCTTGAGTAGCACATCATCTAACCGGAGCCTCGCATATTAGGCAGATCCTCCATAGGGCCAGCTACAGCTAAGGTTTACAAAATGGTCTCAACTATAATTCTATTTTCACACAGTCATAACTTTTGGAAGCATTTATATCTCAGGCTGATGGTTTCCAGGATTGACCTAAACATGTTGCTTCACTTTTCCTCGAAAGACTGAAGGAAATATAAAAAAGAAAAAAGAAAAAGGAGTTTTAACCCCATTTAGCAAAATGGCTTAAATAGGGAGACGTAGCACATGTTAAGCTGAAATGGCATCTTTTTTTTTTTCAATTGTCTTAATTTCACTAAGTTAGGAATATTTTTAAACTGCCTAGTAAGCAAGCTCGTTTAAAAAAATAAAATATTAAAACTTCAGGTATGCATTTAATACCAAATGCTGGCAACTACACAAATCACTGGCAAAACTCCCACTTAACTTCAATGGAAATGTGATTTGGCCCTGAAAGGAGGAGTATGTACTCATGTCTACTCAAATAAGTGTGCATTTATCACCAGAGGTTATTTTATATCTTCCCTGCTGGAACCAACAGATTTCTCATCATTGTACACTGATGATGTCCAGCTTCTTTTCTCCATTTTGTTTTTAATTTTAAAAACAAGATAGGTAGGAAATAAACTGCAGAAAGGATACGTAGGATGCAAATTTTATAAAAGACCACTGTTTGCTCTCCACCTATATGGCACCCAGCAGAATAGAAACCCTGCCTATTAATTAGGCTCTTAGGTGCTTAAATAATACAAATAATTAACAGTAATGCCATCTTAATGCCAAGTTAAGGTATTTCATTAAAAAGTTAACATTGTTCCACGAGCGCTAATCGAGCTGTCTTGCACATTTTCTTCTCTCTCTTGCCAATGTAAATTTAATTCATTATTCTTCTCTATTAGCATACAACCATTGCACACATTAGGCATACAAAATGTTCACTTATTGCTGCTTGAGTGATTTTAATTTTCAGATTTCCTTGAACGTTTTTGCACGGCTACTGCAACAGAGTGCTAGCCCTCCTTCCTTCTCCTTAAATTCTGTCATTTTTCTGTTGTGCCCGTTTTCTGTTGTTTGCCATAAACCCTGCAATCTCTTTGTGTGCTTTTATGCATTTTCACTCACTTACCATATGTGATATAAAATAAAGTTAGGAAATGACGGGGAGTGGGGGCATATGTAAGTGTTGTGAACAACTTAAACAGAAAAGTATGTCCTTTAATTCCACTAGCGCTGATAGCTGCCTGTGATCGCATAATGCCTCAAAGGCAAAAACCTAGCCTCAAGTTGCAATACGTAGGTCCGGAGAGCCCTGACTCAAAACACTTCAAAAATAAAGGGGAGGGGTAGCAAAAATTAAAACCACAAGTTTGTTACTATGTCATGTCTGCAAAGGCAGTAGAGATGAAGGTGGTTCATTTGTATGCTGCTGTTGTCATGTTTTTACAAACTATTGTCACATTTTTGTCACGTGTCATATTTGACAGCAGACCATAAACCAAGAATTCTGTTAAATAAGTGATTCTCACTCAGGCATTAGCCCTGGCAGACACCTGCTGGGAGAAATAATGAAACCTCCATTTTGCAATCAACCACATTTTACTGCCTATTCTTGACACTTAATGGTTGTTAAATGTCAGCAGGTCACTGCAAATTTGTGATTTTAAGTGTCTGAGTACCCAAACAGAAGTCAGTTCCGAGATATTTTCTTTCCCCCTTGGTTAAATGCTTTTAAAGGAAGAGGAAAAAAAAAAAACATATTTGAATTCAAGCTTGGCAGCATTGCAACCTGTTTGGAAAACATCTTTGGAAAGGTCCAAAAAATATTCTGAGGCAACACTTAAACTGAGGCTATCAATATTTGCAGTTGTACTACCTCAAAAACAAACAGCAGGGAAACGAGAAGATCCTGAAATCTGGAGAACAAGACCCTACATAGTATTTTTTTTTCCCCTCGGTGAAATAAAGAGCTGGCAGGAGGGAGGTGGTGATAGAAAGTCTCCTGGGAAAGCTCTCCGACAATCTACTTGCATCATGCCTGATCAATGGATAAAGAGAGAGATCCAGTGCTCTGCAGTGTTAATTGAACAGGGGTTCGGTTAAGCATAAAGGCAAACGGAGCATAAAGTTGCAAACGGACGCTAACAAGCAGCGGCAAAAGGCCAAGGAAACCGCAGCCCTTACCTATGAGTGGGAGTTCGTCCATGGTAATGCCCTGAGATTTGAGGTGCTTCTTGATACAGGCCAGCCGCTGCACGTTGGGTCCCCAGCGCCTGCCTAGCTTGTGTATGTGCTGAATCTGTGTCACAAACCGCATTTCATCATTTAGCTTGCACTCAGGTCTCCAGTCTGGAGGAGGAATCACCCTGCACATCCCATACTTCTCTACCTGAGCTCGGACTGACTCAATGTATATCAGTGGGTCATGGAATTCCTTGGTGGAGGGCCTAAGGATGGGAATCTCCCCCAGCATCCCCCACCCAGACTTACTACTGCCCTTTTCGTGCTTTCCCATTGAGTCTTGTGGCTTGTGCAAGGACTCCGCTTGAGAGGTAGAACGATTTTCACAGGAGGCATTTTCAGTTTTGCCATGTGCTTGTTTCCCTGGCGTACTCTTTCCAGCAGTGGCTCTTTTCGGCCTATTTCTTTCCAAACTCTTCTCTGGCACTTCCTTTTTAAGGTGTCCATTCAGCAAAGGCTTTTCTACAGCTGCCTTTTTGCTGGCAGCTTCTGCCAAGTTGACGGCCCCTTTCATTCTCTTGGTGGGCGACTGTATTTTGTCTATGTGATTCATCTCTTCCAGCCTCCTCTTCGAATTGCGCAGACCCTCCCTCAACTGTCTCCCCACCTCCTTAGTGCATGTCTTTTGGTTCAACTTGCCATTGACTTTTACACCATTAACAGCGGTATTGTTAGACTTGGATGCTCCAAGGGATAGCACCTGTTTGCGGGTTTTTGCATTGCTACTTTCTATTTTCCCTGAGATTGTGTGGTTGACAGGTGAACTGGGTTTGTGGTGATTTAGTTTGGTTTCCTTGACCAGTTCTTTCTTGGCTTTGGTGTATGTGACAGTTCCCTTTGTCACTGTTGCAGTGTACTTCACAGTTTTGGACGGTGAAGGTCTGACTTCTCTCATCTTTTTGGCACTGGCTGCATTTGCACTCGGAGATGACATTCGAGTGATCCCGTTGACTTTAGAAACCTGCAATGCCAGGAGTGTTGCAGGGGGAGCAAAAGGAAGGAAACAGAAAACAGAAAAGTAAATTAATAATGTTACCACTCAGCCACAGTGTCCCAGTCGCTGGACAACCATATTCTGCAGTCCTGACTCCTGGCCCCTTTGTACAATCTTCGTATGATGGTTTTCACCCAGGCAAGATGAGGGACTGGGTATTTATAACAAACAAATAAAATAGAAATATTATTTTAACAAATGAACCAAAAAGACCCCAGAAAGACAATATTGCTTTCAGAGGGTATGAGGCCTCTAGCATTAAGAAAGGTCAGGTCCCTTGCTTGCACTGCCCCCTTTCCTTGTCTACCAGAAAGCCTGTTTGTTATGATATCACAAAACACAGCTAGCCTGATTTACAAACTAATACTTTCATTATCTCCTTTTCTGGCCCTCTCTCCCACCCATCTTCCCTTAAGTGCACACACAGTTCACTACTTATCAGACAAACTAGCCAGCGTGTACTACCTACTCTAACTGTAATGGGCACATTTTGCAAAAAAGCACACACTGATATTCAAACCAATCTCCTGTCTGCACATACAAAAAAGAGATATTGAACATATTATGCACCCAACAGATCAGGACAGCCATGGAGGATCTAGTCTGTTATACATATTAAATCCTGGGAGGCATCTTGTTGCTGAAGTCATTAATTTTAAATAAAAAGGTATACAGTAGTTCAATGCATTTTTTTAAAGTTTGATATCTGGGCAGTTTTGCTGACACACATTTTATTACATCATATTCATCACTGATGTGTCACTGCAACCTAGAATTGCTAGACTACACTGCCCTCTGTTAGACACTTAAACCCAGCTATGAAACTAAAATTTACATTTTAACTATAAGACAGGCTAAGCACCAAAAGTAACCCTCATCTTCGAAGGGAATTGGGGTGGCTCAGCACTGCCAAAGCTAAGCTCCATTACTAAGAAAATTCAGTTCAAGTTTATACCTCAAACAAATTTTAGCATTTGAACAAGATTAAACATTGTTTTCTCACCTCCTTAAACTACTGTGCAGAAAAACACATCCAAAAAACAAGAATATTGATAAAAGTGCTCAAAGTGAAAGCATACAGTACAATCACCCCTCATCAGTGCTCGGGTGAATAACACCATTCCTTCAAAGTTGTAATAGTTCCCCGTGGGTTTTCAAAATACTTGCCGAATTAGTAAGCCTGGCAGCTTCTCTCAAATAAATGCAAGGATTGTAGTCGCTTTAAAGTAGGGATAAAACGTTATAAAATAGGGATCAAATAGAGACTGAAAAGATCACGCTGTGGTCTTGCATTAAGTGACTTGGGGAAGAGGAAGTGGAACCTGAGGATTCTGCGTACACACAGAGACATATGTGTACACATGCATTTACTGCGTGCATTTTCTCCTCTGTGCTCCAGAAGCTGGAGCAGGAGTAATGCCCTTTTAAAACCCACCCGTATTCTTTTCCTTCCTGTGCTTCCAAGGTAGAAACACTTAAGGAAAATCCAGTTTTACACTTAAGGAAAATCCACTTAAGGAAAATCCAAACTGATAACACAAGTTTTTACCTTGAGCTTTCCAAAGATGTACCAGATACCATCTAGAAAGCAAACACTTGCTAACAGAGTTGCATTTACTCATTTCCCTTGAAATTTAGGCAGTGCTCTACATTTGAAATAGAGGCCTGGGTTTGAATTTGCAGAGCTGTTTCATGCCACAGAGCAGACTGCTGAGACATTGCCTCCTGCCTGCAGCAGTCAGAACAAGCCTTGAACATCTCTGGCTTTATACCCAGGAACATCGATTACAGATTTCACCTAGACTAACAGAGAAGAATTGATTGAGAACTGGGAGGGGAAGGTAATCTGGGTGACACGATCATGAAATGAGTTTTCAATTCTAAGATGTGACAACAGTAAAGAAAGGACAACAGACTTTAAAACAAAAATCAAAAAGAAAAAAACAACCAACACCTGCAAAAAAAACCAAACCAAAGCAATTCTCACTCAGAGGAGAGGCACAAAGCACAGGCCATTATGCCCGATCACAAAGTAGTTCTTACATGACTGGAAAATTAGAAAAGAATCACATTAAGAAGTTGAAACACAAGTATGTGACTAAGGGCAACTACACAGGAACAGCAGAAGCATGCATGGGTAAAATAGGTAAAATCAGAAAGGCCAAGGAGCTAAAGAAACTTCAGTTAGCAAGGGACATAAAATGAAGCAGAAAAAAATTTATGACTGCCTTAAAAATATAAAGATGACAAAGAACAGCAGAGATCAACCACCACACAAAGATGGAAAACAAATGCAACAGTTCGGCTAAAGTGTTTGTGCTTCATTTGCATTAACCTTCACCAAAAATACCACTGACTGAATACTTACCAACACATAACATAAGCAATTTCATCAAAAGAGCTAGGAAGGCAACCCCAGCAAGCTAAAGTGTACCTAGATGACTTAGGGCATGGCTCTTGGTTCAAACCCTAAAATCATTCTGGAATAAATCATCAAACAGTTAATTGGTAAACACACAAACGATAAATAAAATAATGTTAAAAACAAAAAACGAATTAAACACACAACACACACACACCAAAAAAATACCACCCATAGTTTTGCCAAAATAGCACATCAAGCTATGTTAATCACTTTCTGACAGACACCTGGCTGATTAGGCAAAGAAGCACCTCCACTTTAGTAAGGCTCCAGTCACTGTCCCACATGAAGTTCTATCAAACAAGCTCCTGAGACATCTCCTAGATATAATTACTCGAAAGTGGCTTCACAAAGGATTAAGGAAAGTCATCCTCAAGAAGTTATCATTCTCATAGTTCACTGCCATCCTGAGAGGGCATTTCAGGGGACTTACTGAAGGGACTTGTCTTGGCTTTGGTTCTACCAAGTGCTTCCATCAGTAATTTGGATTATCGTAAAATTTGCCAGCGACACACGCCTGGAAGGGGCTCTGGAGACAAGGTAAAAATCAAAGGTGATCTTGAAGAACTTATTTCAGAACATTTCTACAATATGTGGAAGTGCTATTTTTAGGAAGGACAAATCAAATACACGCGCGGGAGGAATAACATTTGGGGACCACTTTGAGCTGCAAAACGCAACAGTGGACAAAGCACGCAGATGTCTTTCTGAGACCTTCTACTAAGAATGCTGAAACCAAGGGATGGTAGCACAAGTTTTCCTATGCAGGGCTGGATTCAACATCAGGCCCATGTTGTGAGAAAAATTTAGACAGTAGAGCAAGTATAAAAGAGCACAAAGTGCTTGGATACTGGAAAATACAACCTTTACCAAAAAGCCAAGGGAGCTGGCCTTATTTAGTCTGAAAGAGATGACTACGGGACAACTCTGTAATGGTCTTCCGATGCATAAGGTGCTCCTCTAAAAAAAGACAATATATGCCCTCTCCACGTTCAGTATGAAAAGTGAAGGAAAAAAACCTTCAATTGTCTGCAAGGATGATCTGAGGCACATCTAGGAAAACTTTCTAATGAGTAGAAAAGGAAAATGCTGGAAGAAGCTGTCAATGGGATGTTGTGGAGTCTCCTCTATGTGAGGTTTTCCAGAAGGTTTCAAGGAGGCCACAGCTATACCAACGTGCTGTCAGGTACAGTCAAGACAACCCCTCAGAGTGAGCAGTCAGCCTGTATGAAGGTACCTTCTCACTCCAGTCTTCTTAAAAAAAAAAAATCATAGGGAGTTGTGACAAGAGATCTGAAGGGCTATCTGAGGCACTCCTTCACCAAGAAGTGGCGACATAGGGCCTGAGAACAAAACACAGTCATGGAGAAAGCGTTCATGGAGAAAGGCAGAATCCTCACTGCTCCTCCTCTTCAAATGAAAACATGCTATCAGCACCATCAGCTTTAGGCCAGAATTAAAACTGCCAAGATACAAACCTCTGGAAAGCTGAATTAAGAAAACAGCAACTTATCACAACTGGTTAGAGTTGTTAGAATACCACCACACAATGAAAACTTAGATCTCTCAGGGCCAAATCTTGAACTGAATAGGTACATAAGCTTCCGGTATCTACCATCCAATCCTAGATTACAAGCACGCTATTTTGAGTTTTTATTCAAACTTAGTAACATTATTCCAGCGATGAACAGAACCAGAAGTAAAGAACACTTGGCTTTGAGAATACTATGAGGAATTCACTTATTTCTTTCTGGCTGCTAACTAAGGAGACCCCACAAGAAAGAAACTGCTGAAAACTTCCTCAGGATCATTATATTTCTAGAGCAGACATAACACAACGGTTTTCAAATACCTCTCCCTCTTCCCTCCCCAAATGCCCACAGGTATCTTGAATGATTTCAGAGCGGATAGCATAATGTTTAAGATACAGCAGTACTATATAGACCAGAACAGACCACGCTTCAAATGGGAATAGGCTGCAACAAATGTCTTCCAGCTGGAAATAAGTGGAACAAACAATGTGGTCATGACCCACCAAAGCAACAGGTGGATTCAGGATTTCACATTGACACATGTGAAATTCTGGCTGGTCACTCATCACCTACATGTTCCTGGTCTGTACTTGTCTCTGAGGACCCATCGGACGATTGGAACCAAACGAAACAAGAAATTGCGGTAGGCATTTTCTTACCTTTCTACTGTTGATATGTCTCCCCCCAAACCAAACATACACACACAGAGTCAGCCTAAAAAATGGGCCACACTGCCAGGTGCGCAGGTTCACCAAATGGGGGTCTATGCCACAGCTCCATCCCGAGGCAGTGCTTACACTGAGCACATAAGAAAGAAGTCAATTTAATTCAAATAGTAACAAAGTGATTGACATTAGCCTTACATGCCTCAAAGTCTTGAGATAAAGGTGAAACTAGGGATATGAATCATCTTATCTTTGCTTTTCAGCTATCTTTTCAGTTTTGCTGACATGTATTTGTCTTCAAACCACTCTTTTCTCCACTTTACTCAACACCTGCCTTGCAGTAAAAGACGGTTCAGTAGATTTTAAATTTTGTTATCTTTTAAAAGGCAAATGGGACCAGAACATAGTCTTGCAGCAATGTGTTTGTTGGATTTGAACTGGTCTAAATACACACCTTTGCATAGCACCTAGGATCCATCCTCCAGACACATACACACACACAAAATAAAGCCGACAAACTTGTTAGGTAACAACAGCAATATTAGCAACACCAACAATAGTTTTGGTCCCAAACAAATTCAAGCTATGCCACTGATCTCGAATTCATTCATAAAAATACTTCTGTGTTTATATGAGTTTTGCAGAGCTAAATTACCATATTAGGCCAAGAGAGGGCCCCATTGAACTACATTTCCTTTGCCCACAACCCCTTCGAAGTAGGGGATTGGGAAAGATAGCAAGGGAGGAAGAAAGAGAGAGGGAACACGTGACAAGTGCAAGTGCACACCAGAAAAAGAAAGAAAGAACCAGAGGAAAAAAGAAAATATCGGGTAATTTCTAGTGTCCTGTCTTTATTTTCTGTAAGACTGAAAAAAACAAAACCACACACATAAATAGACCATGTAAAGGCACGTGAATAAGGAGCAAAACCATACTGGATGGCAGAACATCATGTGGCTAGCACCCTGGGAAAACAACTCTCCTTTTCGAAAATACTGAAAACGCCAACAAAGACTCAGGACAAGGGCAGGAAATTTAGCAATGTCATTTAACTGCTAAGTCTAAGGTTTTGCACAAAGCTAAGTTTTTTCTGTCAGGCAAAATGGACAATCCACCTTTAATTAGCTACAGTCACATTTTCATTAAAACTGGTAAGAAAGTACTTATGTTACCGTGGGTTGCAGAAGAAAATTTAAATGCCTAATCTTTTCTTAAAACTAAAACATAAAAATAATAATCTCAATTTACAGTTGTCTTATTTTCTGAAGCTTGAGGACCACACTCTGTGAGGTGTCTATGTGGCCCTACCGCCAGCTCTACTGCATTGCTTTAGAATTTCTCTCCATTTTGCATAGCAAGATTGAAAACATGTAACACTCTACGAAGCAAAACCCACTCGGAGTGTGGACAAAATTCTTCTACACTTGTCTTTTACCTTCTCAGAGCTACTTTCACAAGTGACGGCAGTTGATTTTCACAAGAATTTTAACCATTCATACTTTGATGATACAATTACAAAGCATTTCACATAACTGTTGCGGTGAGTTAAAATAATTAAGCACGAAGTGCATCCTTACACTTTGGAAAACTTGTTCAACATTAAGAACTCACGGCAGAGCACGTCACAGCAAGAACCACTGGATGCTGATAGTCACAAAAAAGAAAGCCAGAAGGATGCAAAAGGCAGCAGGCATTCAAGATAAAGACTAAATAAGCAAAAATTGCCATGAGGGAATAAAGAATCAAAGTCACGTCTTAGAGGTACAGAGAAATATACTGTAGATATCCTTCAGGACCTCAAATTTGACTTAGAAGGCAATATAAATCCAGTACAGGCATTTCAGGAGCAGCTAAAAACCACAGGGCATGGAAGATTTCCTCAGCTAGAGCACCACTGTTTTTCTTTTTGCCACTTTTAATTTCCAAACCTATAACTGAGAGGTGCCATTTAAGGCTTCGATAGCTCTACAAGATGGTAATTCCAGCTCCACTGAAGTCCAGCCTACTTAAAAGAAAAACTTTTAGATGCCAGCAAATAAACAGTGCCTCTAATTGGGCTGAGAATTAACCACTGGAAAGTTAAAAAAAAAAAACAACCACACACAAGGAATAAGTGCAGCAAGATTTCTTTCTGTACTGCATTGCCTTAGCACAGGTACTTTTCCAACCCAGGCCCAGCCTGAATACAGACACTGGAGATTTTGAAAGTCTTTTATAAAAAACTTACTTGACACTTCTGTTTTAAGATCTCTTTTATACAATCATCAAAAATAGATGGAGATGCATCCTGCCCAAATGCCAGTCACAAGCACTGCAAGATTGGTCTGCTAAACTTGCACACTCAAATACAAGTCAGGCTGAGACAAACATTGCTGAAATTTTTTGCTAGATTTCAACCGGGTAACATGAAAGTCTGAATTTCTCCCCACCTGGTACGTCCACTATGAAGGAGGCCATATCCTAAAGCACCTTCTTTATGCATCAGGGAAAGCATTTCTCCCAGAATCCGAGGTTTGTGTTGCCCACGTGCAATACAAGACACCCGAGTGTAACGTCAGCTTCTCGACAATGCCTGTGAGCTTCTAAGATAACCCAAGCAGACCAGCTGTACTCAAAAGGAGTTCATTTTTTCACGTGCTGCCAGCCTTGGCACTGTCAGCAGGAGAGGCCAACAAGAGTGCCAGTCAGAAAGGTTTAATAAACAGTGATGTGAACTTTTAGTCTTTCATATGTAGACACTGGATAATATCAAGACAGGGTTGTAAAGCATGCTTTATCATACTGCCTTCCCATGTATGTATCACTTTTCTTTTTTCCTTCTTTCTCTCCTTCTCTCTCTTTCACTGAAAATTAACTCCCTGCTGTCTACAGCGCACGCTTTTACGGATTGCCATGTTTGCTCTATGCCAAGCAGTGGAAAATGGAGCTAGCACCTTAAAGATCTGCATTTCCCATGTGTCCACAGTAGAGTACAATTCATTACCTGTTTCCTTAAGTCCTGAGCCGATTTATGAAGAGTGTGGTGGTTGTTAGCGGTGAGCCCTTTCGTAGAGGAGCCAGTGTTTGTAGTAGGATGGTGATTAGCAGCAGCCTGGTCTTTTCGACTCTCAGCCTTATGTTCGCCGTTCCTCTCCTTCCCTGGTGTGGCCTCTTTGCTTTTGTGTTTCTGAGCAGGTTCTTTCTCCTTCGATGATTTGCTGGACCCATTGAAAACTGAGAGGAGAGAAAAATCAGACTATTAAGGGGGAAAAAAAAAGGGTGAGAGAAAAAAAAAGTACAAGACCAATCTCTTCTTTCAAAACAACCTAACTTCCTCTAATGTCAGTGTTACGATATTTAGTGTCTTCTTATATCTCAAGTAAAATCAATACAGAAATAGAAGCACTATTTTGCATATTTTTTTAATATGAACAGATTTCCTAAAATGTTTCCTTTGCTTGTTAACACACATTTATCTTCAATATCCAAATTAACACATAGAAGGTATCTTACTGTTTTGATTGACCTAAATGTAGACTTATCAGTTTGATTTTTATTTATGACAGTTTTAATTAACTTTTTGCTGTTGCAGAGATGGAATTCTAACCATAACCTGAACAGAAAAAAAAGAAAAAACAATTACATTAATGTAAAAGAAAGGAAACATTCCATGAAAAAGCCTGTTTTGTTTTCATCAATATCCAAACTGCTGAACAAAACTGACAGCAGTTCTCCTATAGCAGGCAAGCTGCAAATAGAAAAAAGTACTTTTGCGTAGGAAGGAAAATACTAAAACCATTTTGGAACGTGTCATATAAAGTAATGCTGGGACCTATGCTGAGTGCCCCAGCCTTCTGCTGAAGTGAAGGGATAAGAAAGCACAGAACAGAAACCATATTTTTGTTACAATAAACATTATGCAAATATATGCAAGTGCATCTCAGCAAGTTTTGTTCCTCAGCTGAATTTATTTAAGAATAGTCACTGCTCTTTTGTTGTCAGGGCACATGAAAAGCTGAGGTTAAAAAAAAAAACAAACTATGTCACATTTCTCTTTTGTTTGTTTGTTTGTTAATAAAAAACGTGGTGAATTTATGTCAGTGCTGCCCCCTCTTCAGTGAAGCACTTGACAGAGGTCCATGAGGCTTATGATCCAACACCCACAATGGCAAGCGCTCTCCTGCCTTCTCTACTCATGTACTCTTGGTTTTTACCCCTGCCTTTTTTGCCATGGTTTAGGAAAGGATGTAAGTAAGAAAATTCATATATACTTAATAGCACAAGTATCTAAAAATCGTATTTGTTACACACAACACACACCATCTGTTTGGGAATATTAACTAAATGAATTAAGTTATTGTTCTCTTGTGACATGGAAGCCTTATTTTATCACTAAACATGATATACCTGTTACATACCTTTTTATCTAAGTCGTGAAGCTTAGCTGTCTCTACAGATGTCCTGTAGCATTACAGTAGTAGCAGCAGTAATAACAATAAACAACCAACAATCCTGCTGGATAGAAGAGGGGCATCTAAGCTGCTTTTGAGTACACACCTACCTCCAAACCTTCCCCAACAAGCTATCTACCTTCCTACTGCACCTCCAAAAGCTGAAACTCCATCAAGATACTGACAAATTTGTTATTCATGTCACTTATCATATTCAGCCGGTGTTGAAGCAGATTCCGTAGAAAAATTAAAAACTGCAATTGCTCTTCCTTCTTTCTTCCTTCCCTATTCCATAAATTGAGTAAGAATGAGAGAAAAGCCATTGGCAGCGAAGTCACTGCAAATTCCCCCATGGCTCCGTCACTCCTGAGCTCAGGAGCAACTGGCGCTGCCCCGGCCAGCCAAGGACTTCTCAGTGATTTCCGTGAAAGTCGTATAACCCTCATGTCTCATTTCCAGTGATGGAACTGATAATAATTGCCAACCCCTCTCGGTGAGTTCACGACAATACATTTGTCCTCCTTTGTAAGGAGTTCTCACATCAGCTGGAAGGCACTACAGATGCACGAAGCACGACTATTTTTAATAAGACGTAGCACAAACAACCAATGGCAGCTTTGTTAATGTGTATTTCATCACTGCGAGTGATATTTTCCTTTGGAGGGAACAAAATTGTATATACTGATCTGCTCATACGGAAACGTTAAGTCAGAGAGATCAGTTTTCTAATTCAGTTGCCACTTTATAAACCGAAAATTACTAAAACAGAAAACACAGCCAAAAAGCCAAATTGTGCACTTTTATGGTTCACAAAAAAAGCCCAACCCAATGAACATGAGACAAGGTATATTTTATATGCAACAGCTCATTAATTTTAAGTGTCGTGGGAACCCTGCCAGTTTTACCCTCTGAGTAATTATCTTTTGTCTTAATTTGTAAGATTCTTGAAAGGGGGAAGAGAGAAATGGGAGAGAAAAAACGTTCAGTCTCACAGGAAAAGCTTAAAAAGCTTAAAACTAAAAAAGCTGAAAACACAATAAAAAGGGAGAGACGTAGATGCAAAACAGGCCTAGTCAAGCTGTCTCTAGTTAAACAGTAGATGGTATCAGTTTCTATAAAAAACAGTGTTTATTTCTTCCAACACCTAGAATATTGTTATATCCAGCTAGATAGGTATAAAAACCTTTCTGCAATAATAAGTTCTGCAAACTCCAAAAATATATTATGTGAACAAGTATCAAAACATTAACTTGAATAATTACAAAACACTATCACAAGACAAGCATTTAAAGGGGGTGGAAAGTGTGCGTGTGTCCCCTGGACTATGATTTTGCTTCCATCGGAGTAAAAATTTAGAAGTATTTAGACTTAGAGAGTACAATACAAAATTAAACTCTGGCACAAACAGCTAGTAAGACAGTTCAGTGAAAAGATGAAATCACCACAAAAGCCCCTTAAGAAATCTTGCAGAAGAATTACTGATAACAAGACTGAAACAACCACTTCTCAAAGGAAAGAAAACAATACATCCCCAAAAAACCCCCAAACTCTATATTAAATATTACTGAGACCAAATCTGGTTTAGCAATAAAACGATTACTAAGTCTTTTGTGTCTTCTTATGCAGCAAATCATGTTCTCCTTTATGTCTGCCAGCTCTTCGATATTTCTGAGACATTCAGAAAAGCAGAAAAGGTGTACCTTATCCTTTACTAAGCCCAGATGTAGACATGTCCCAGTTACGGTCTCCCATCCTAGAAAGAACTCCAATATGCACAATATCCAATATTCTACTCCATGTTATTTTTTTCCTTGCGAAAGAGTGGTCAATAAAGGTTTCACCCTTGAAGCAATAATTTAATTCAAAATCAGAAAGATAGAAAAAACCCCAACCCATGAGTGGTGAAACTCACATTATTAAAGCAGAAATCTTTTGAAATCTTGAATTATGATTATTTTATGCTACCTTAATCAGCTCTGTATTTCCAGAACCACTTTTAGTTCAAGGTAACTGCACTACCAACAAATAATTAAAAGTGCAAGTAAATTATTAGTGTTCAGACACTTCAAATATCCTTTTATCCATATCTATTTGAATGCTCACTCTCAAAATGCCACGTCCTCCAAAGCAATTATTATTATTATTATT
>VXBO01006107.1:122153-134877 GCA_013400135.1 Rhinoptilus africanus | reverse complement strand
CCAAGGAAAGGGCAGCACGGCTACAGCGCGTATCCCACCTCTACCTGATCTCCGAAGCCAGCAAGGACGGGCAGAACTTCAGTGCAGCAAGAACAGACAGCACTAGCGTGCACAACCGGCACGCTATATACATAACATTAATGTTTATCTATGAGACACCGATATTATTATTATTATTGTTGTTGTTATTATTATTATTATTATTATTATTATTATTATTATTATTATTATTATTATTATTATTGTTATTGTTATTATTATTGTTATTATTATTAAGCTGAAACAACAGGAGTCCCAGAGTGAAATACTTGTGGGTCTTTTGGTTAGCAGCGATGATCAAATGCAAAGAAACCGAACCACTACATTCAAAACTCACAAGCACGGGGCGTTTTTCAACCACCGATATAATTTATGGCAGCAGAGCAAAACCTTATGGCAGGCGTGATCCCCATGGATGCATCACAGTGCTCTCTGCATCAGGGGAACTGGACCCCGGGTACCAATATTCACCCAGGATCTCATACAGGGACTTTGAGGTATCTCATTTGAAACCGTGATAAAGAATCCCTAGGCAAACCAATGCAAACTGTGCATGTACTAGGTGCAGCTATAACAATGGCTGAAAAAAACCTGTTTCATCAAGTAAAGCCATAGATGCGCTTAATTACTACAGAGTAACTAAGAATTTACTACAGGAATTGACAGTGAAGTGAGCTATAAATATTTATCGTGTTTTCAGCAATTTTCTGAAGTATTCCTACAAATGAATTTGCATGCAAATATTTTACAGGCTAAGTCCAGCCAGCCATTCAGAAGCCAGTTTATAATACATACAATAATCAGGCTTTCACCGTGTAAGCAGCAGAATTACTGGACTGGGTTCAGCCAACAGCTGACTCCCCAGGCAAAGCTTTCTCTCCCAAGCCCTCCTGGGGTTTATTACTGCACCAGGTATGCTTTATACTTGAGATAAGGTGGGGGGGGGACGATGACTCCATTGCAGAGAGAGCGGAGTACTGATGTACAAACTCTTCTGCTTTTATAACAGTGTCTGGAAGATAAATGCATGGACCGTACGTGTACACACACGCTGCATGTTGCGGAGCTCGTGCCGCGTAAAGCGAGTAATTGCACATTCATAAAACTATCCAAAACAAAGAGGGAAGATAAGAGTGAAAGGGAGAAGTTTTGTTTTTAGAAGGAGAAAAGGGAGCCTTGCCAATGTTGTGAACCCGAGCCAGCTATTCCAATGCAAACCTCATGTTGTTACATAGATCATGTTTGGGAAGAGATGTAATATTAATCAACTTTCTGGCATTAAGTATCCTTTACTGTACAAAAACATTCTTGCTCTGGCTTTAATTCAGTTTTAAGTCACTGTGAAAACATTTATGTGGCTCTCAAACTGCCTTAAAGGACCCAGGCAATAATTCTTTTCCCCTCCCAGAGGAACTAAAACAATGATCTACTCCCATAAAACAGAGTATTTTAATACTGCCAATTGTTTTCCTGAAGTGTTGGGTATGTTCTTCTATAAAACTTCTATAAACCATTTCCAGAGATAGAAACTGTCTTCTGGAGCCCCCCAACACGATCTACCTACTTGGGGTCAGTGGCAAAGACGTACTTCTGGAGAAAAGGACACCACACCATGGTATGAAACCGTGTGGTACCCCTGTTTCCGCACTTCTCCAGCCCTCGCCCAACGCTATGCAATTTGTCAGTGGACAACTCTACAACAAGATTTCAATAGCGAGAGAAGTCAAACAGAAGAACCGTGGCAGGTAACACTGAATTTCTTTTTTACGCTATCAATAACACAGCTCAAATCCCTACACATACAGGAATATACTGCGCCACTGATATTGGTATGAGACACCATGCCACCGTTTGCAAAAATTCAATACCAAGTGTCTAGTCTTAGCACAAATTCATTACTCTCACCCAACCATTACGACACAAACAACATCAAAAAGGTCACTCACTAAGCAGCAAGTCCATACAAGAAGTGTCTATCTGTTATCACGAGTCTCTCACCAGGATAACAATTCAATTTTTTTGAGCAACTTCCAGCTCCCCTATTCTTCTCCACAGGTCATACATCTAGCTGCCGAAAAGCCACAAATCCCCAAATGTGTTGTGTCTGATTTGCATATTTAAATATGTAAATTACCACAAAACGGGTAATTTTCATGTTACATATTTTTGCAGAAAAATTAAATGTGCAAAAATGTTTATTGCAACAATTACTGGTTCCATGGTATTTCAACAAAAGGCTGTAAATCACCAAAATAATTGCCTACCCATTAACTATTGTAGCACTCTGCCTGAAACGTTCTCATTCTGCTTTTTAGCTGGGTACAAAAAGTATTTTTCTTCTAGATGTTTACCTCTCTACAGGATTAATTTTACTTAAAAAGATGCAGAAGCCTAAGACTCTGTCTTAGGTACCCATCCCCAAATACCAAATTTAGTTAAAAACAAGACTAAAGAATTGCAACCACAAATTAGAATTTTCTTACAATGCATACAAACAGTAATGTATGCTAAAAATATGCCATTTAAGCCCAAGATCTACAAACACTGCATTGAACTATATCCGGAAATAAGAAAAAAAACCCCAACTATCTACAATCTTCTCCTGCGTCATCTTTGCTATTACACATGTAAGGAAATTACTCTGCTAAATTATCCATTGCAAACTGAGAGGTGAAACATTCACCGGTATTTCTGGTAAGCGAGGAAGACAGCGCTGAAAGAGAGTATAGTATTTCTAGTGATGCCTGCTTACTACTCACTGCTGCCAGCTCTGTTTTGAAATTTGAGCCCCAAGAAAAAAAGGCATCTATGCAATTTTCTGCCCTGCTCATTTCAGGCAAAAGGCATGCAGAGCAGTTTTTATCTGACCACGTCAACAAAACACAGCACGGACCAGTAACCATTTCTGACCCAGTAGGTTTTCTGACACACTGGAGCTGGTTTGCTCCAGCTATGGAAACAAGACCCTCCTTCATAAAGAAGTCTGGTTACAAATAATGATGGCTAACTCTCTTTTCCTAAATTTAAATTAGAACTTAATTGGCCATCTCAGGCGTCCGAAGACAAACATGACATTTCCAGGTATGCTGGCCCAGATGTGCACTTCTCTCCACCTTTGAACTGCTGTGCTGGTGCGAGGAATACCTAATTCTGCAATCATCCTTCTTGAGGAAATTATCCAATCGTCTCAGAGGAACTGTAGCCTGCTGCACGCACTTTCAAAGTTGTCTACGCAACTGTATCTGTGTACTCTGCTCCTCCTGAGGCGCTCTT
Source organism: Rhinoptilus africanus (assembly GCA_013400135.1). Classification (NCBI taxonomy): domain Eukaryota; kingdom Metazoa; phylum Chordata; class Aves; order Charadriiformes; family Glareolidae; genus Rhinoptilus; species Rhinoptilus africanus. The sequence goes on along the minus strand of VXBO01006107.1, from coordinate 131,565 downwards.
CCAGTCCACAAGCCCTTTCAAGTAGAGTAGCACCTATCCCCTTTTGCTCTTGTGATGGGACTGATAACCCAACAACTCCCCAGTCGCATCTTCCAGCTCCCTATCCCAGCCTGCCTAACAAAACACTTGGCACCTGCAAACATTTTCCTTCAGGAGCCTGCAGAGAAAACCTTCTGTTGTGCCACAGAATTAAATCAAAGTAGGATTTATTTAGTCATGAGGAATTCAAAGAATTAGTTTTAAAGAAACTGAGACCTAGGCCTACCCTCTTACCTACAACTTGGAATTTCCTCTGAGCAGTGGGGAGATGTAATTTAGACTCGGTACCTCCCTGTCCCCCAGGGAAGCGGAGTACAGCTTGCTTGCAAAGAACCTGCTTTCCCTGCACGTCAGCCCCCAGCAGCTGATGACTGATGCCCTCCTCCCTTTGCATAAGGTCAATTTTCTAATAGATCAATGTCTCTCCATCTCCTCCTCCACGTTGGCAAGACGCCCTGTCATCCAGGCTGTGGCTGAGAAGTTTCTCCACACACCTGGCAACTACACTTGAAGAAAAAACACATTGTTTAAGCCAATGCTCCTGCCTGGCTTCTACCGCCAAATTCCTTGCGTTCAAAGCCGTGTAATAGCCTTAGATAGACTGATGGTCATTTGAGATGCATACAAAATGCAAGCTGGAAAATAAGCATATCCATCTGAGCGGCATGCAGGCGTCCCGTGGCTGGGTGTTCTGGACCTAAACACCGAGAATTACGGGGTTCCTACACCCACCCTCAAAAGGGCCAGTAACAGGCCTGCAGTTAACAAGACGGTCATCCGAACACATGCTTTATCTGCTGCAATATGCAGCACCGTATCATCCCTAATATTCCATATGTTAATTTTGAAAATCACCACAAACTTACTTAGAAGGTCTGAAGTTAAAAGGGAACTACGTGCTTTAAAAAGATGAAATCCATGACTGAAACAGCAAGAGGGATTTCTCTATTCCAACTAAATGTTCATATAGTTTCTTAGCTGGGAAAATATCCTTTTGAAGTCAGTAGCTATATGGAGACCAAGTAATTCAGTTGATTGGTTTCTGGCCTTTCACCGTTTTAACCCAGCTATAAATGCTAACTCAATTAAAATCATTCTGATTGGGAACAAAATTCCACATCAAGATTTAGAAAGCTTCTAAAATCTCTCCCTCCTCTAAAGACATACAGAATTAAAGGCACAAACCTCTGCCCATTTTATTGCTGAATTTGTCAGAAAAAGTTATCAGTGGTATTTTGCAGAAGAGGCAAGACTAGATGACCTCCTGGGGTCTTCTCTGACCTGAATTAATCTGTGACATGTACTGTGAGATCACACCTTAATCCATCAGCAAGTAAGAACCACTCACATGTTTTACTCTATAACAAAAGAAAACACTTCCCTTGCAAATGTCAACTGAAAGTCTTTAGATGGTATCTTCTCTTAGTGAGAATTGTTCATTGTTAAGGTAAAGCACACTGGAAAACGACCCTAACAGGAAGAGTTACATGCAGAACATCCCACACAACATGAGAGATACCTACCCAGAACTACCAAAAGTTTCTAACCAAAGCACGAAGCACCACCAACCGACGTCCAAGGCTTTACCTGCTGCTAACTTACCCTAACATGTGTCAGACCGAGCCTAATCAGCTGAAGTTTGGCAATGACATGAAAGCAATTTTTAAGAGCACGGCTCTACCGTTTTCCTTTGTGGCAACCACAGCAATATCTTAGAAAACAGCTTAACCACAAAGATTATCACTGCCTGCACTAAGATATTGCATAAGGAAAGGCTTGCACATTGCTACATATCCCTTTTTCCACACTCCCCTGAATGTAGGGGATAAACACTTCTCCTGCCAGCCATTCTACTTTACTCTTCAACAGCTGGATATATGTGCAGCACATCAGAAGTACTAAGAAAGGAGGATGAAAAAAGGCACAGGTAACAATCTGATGCTTTAACTATATCTAGGTAAGCAGTAAAGTTGGAAAGCAACAAGTCAGTTTAGCTAATTACTTCAATTTGTGCAGCAAGCTATGCCACGTGTTACACGTGCTGCTTATTCATACTTAGGTGTTTTTGATTGTGCTGGCTGTCCAAATGGTGGCTCAACAGGTTAGGTTATAACAAATAGTTTGGTGTGCAACCCTAATAACCTAATGTTGGTGTCAAAAGAGGATATTGACAAATGACTTCATCCAGGAAAGTTGTTCTGGCCCCCATTTAGTACAAGGCAATCATTTGACACTGTCTAATGACATTAATCAAGCTCTGAACCTTTGTCGTTGCATGTCATAGCAAATACTTAGCATTTTCACATCCAAAGTGCTTGACTACACATTGTATATTAAAACCAAAAGACTAATTCATTAAAAGTAGACTCTCACGCTAGATTAAGTTAATTTGCTGCACCCATTCCTGGTCTGCCTTTGTGTGTGGTCTCATTTAAAACAGACACACATGAACCAGAACGTACTTTATTCACAGGAAACAAAAATACTATTGGCTGTCAACCAAAATAACAGGCACTGAAAAATGGGAATACCCCTGGGTAAGGAAACTTTAATTATTAGGGAAAAAAAAAAGACAGCGACAAAGAAGAAGAAGTTGTCTTCTCTGGGAATTCCCATTTCATCACCTTTGTCAAAACATCTCACGTTGTCTCCTATGTATTTTATAAAGGTCTTTTGCAGATCTATTAAAGCAGCAGCTTCATTTATGCTGACTCTGATCTATATTGATAAAGATTACGAAGCCATTAGATGGCTCATTAAGTTTGCCTTTACTTACCCCCAATTAAGATTTCAGGTGTCTCTGGTTTTCAGCTAATTTCAAAGTGGCTGCCATCTGGGACATTCTCAAGGAATATGATCAGCTCCTTTTGTATCACATTTAAAACTAAGGCAGCAGTTCTCTTACGTGCAATCTCATTTTCCATGCGTAGAGGTTTTGTGCTTGTTATTTTAGAATCACAGAATGGGTTGGAAGGGACATTAAAGATCACCTTGTTCCAACCCCCTGCCCTGGGCAGGGACACCTCCCACTAGACCAGGCTGCTCAGAGCCCCATCCAGCCTGGCCTTGAACACTTCCAGGGATGGGGCATCCACAGCTTCCCTGGGCAGCCTGTTCCAGTGCCTCACCACCCTCACAGTAAAGAATTTTTCCTAACGTCTAATCTAAATCTCCGCTCTTTCAGTTTAAAACTGTTACCCCTTGTCCTACCACTACACTCCCTGATAGAGTCCCTCCCCATCTTTCCTGTAGGCTCCCTTTAGGTACTGGAAGGGTGTTACAAGGGGTGGGTGGTGGTGGTGTAGTATTTAGAAATCAATCCAAAGAGCCAAGTTTTGATCCATGACTTTTACAGCATTAAAGCTCCTGCTCACAGCTGTCAGTTGTAATGCTATTACACATAACACCCCCTTGCACCTCTCCACAAATGGTTCACAAAAAGAGAGTTTTTGAACTTGGGTGTGCAACAAAAAACAGATTCAGACAGAGTAATGAAAACTAATTTGGGTATATGTAAAAAGGGCACCCTTTATACAAAACTCCCTTTTGAAAAGCAGAGGTGAGGACCAGATCAGTGAAGTAATTGGGATCTACTAATCTCTTCTTCAGAGCAGAGTGGCACGAAAGAACAAAAAAAAAAAAAAAAACAGGTACGGGGCAAANNNAAAAAAAAAAAAGCAGGTACAGGTCACAACCATATCTCAAAAAGTGAGCTGTAGAGAGGAGAGCTGAACTGGCAGTCACCAGAGGGAAAGACTTTCATGGTAAACTAATACTGAGAAAGTGAATGGAGAGCACAGGCTCCACTTTGAAATTATGTCAGGCTAAGAGGGCACGGAATTGTTATGATACAAGAGTTCTTCCTGGAAAGAGAATCACATCACACAAGACTTGGGCAGTGGAGCATTATAGCAGGCTCAGAAAATCTTCAGCGTGGCTTTTAGTAAAAGTAAAATGGCTTCCACTTTACACTAGGTGATGTTGCAACATACACTGATCCATTTATCAAGATATGGCACAAGCATATCGTGACAAAAATAATGTGTAATGAATGCAGCTTTTGTTGATTTGCAAAGAAAAAACTGACTTGAAAAAGCTTCTTCCATAAAATCTTTCAATCAGCAACATAAATACACTATCTTAACCGACTGCAATTGTGGTATCAATATTGCATGTGAGAAATGAAGTGTTGCCCCTGTCATACATTTTGATATCACTTACGAATGCTTGTATTTAACTTTGATAAAATAAAATCGTTCTAGATTAAACATCAGTCTCAAAAAAGCCAGAGAGTGCCTGTGTGTCTACACATATATACATATGTGTGTATATATATAATTCCAGTACATGTGTGTATATATATATATAAAAGATATAATTCCAGCCCTGCAGTTAAAGTTCTGCCACAGACAGAGTTCAGATTGTCAGGAGAAACAGGTTAAAATAGAAGATACTAACTCTACATCTCACTTCATTTTCCCATTTATCACCTCTATCCTTTTTCACTCAGATCCAGAAGGTTCAACAAGGATTAAGCACATTTAAGCTCATAAATTTCCTTAGTAGCCAGTGCAGGAGAACAGCACTATTTAGGACCTACCTTGCCCATTTGGTACATGTTTATGCGTTTTTCCTTTCCTGGGCGTTGACTGGCATGATGATGAAGCATTGTTTGTGGCTGTTTTTGTGTCCTCTGTCTCCTCCTCCTCCTCTTCTTCATCCTCATCATCCTGAGAGCTTCCAAAATATACCATGTTGCTGGGCAGGGCTGGAGAACCTGGTCATTATAAATAAATGCTTATTAGCATCATTACATTCACTTACTGCACTAACCATATTGATCATAACCCACTTTAGCATTGTGCATAGCAAGAGAAGAGAGAGACGCAGAGATGGAAGGTCACACTAGTGCATGACTAACTGGAGATTTGTTCTGTTTGTTTGTTGTAAATGAATATTTATTAATTTTTACCAAGAGAATGAAAAGCAGGGTGTCCCCCCACAAGCATATTCCACTCATACTTTAGACAATCAACAGTCTTGCTACAAGCCCTAATTAATAGCTTTGAGTATTCTGAAAAGACTAATGCAGACGCTTAATTTCAAATGCGTGCTTAAGTGCCTTACTGAAGTCTTAACATACAAACTAGAAGCTTACAGCTTTTCCAAAAAGAATAAAAAAGAGCACTTACAAACCTGCACCCCGATAATATTTTTAAGTTATTATTACACTAAAATATTACTGTTTAAATTTCACAATGCTTTGCAGACCTCTACACTATTGTACGCAAAGCTTTGCAGTATTCTTGTTCAGTTTTAAACAAAGAGAAAAAACAAGCCATTAAGATGCTTGAATTTGCCTAGCAGGTCCCTGGCAAAAGACAAAAAGAGCAAAGGTCTCCTGATTCCCAGTGTGCTCCTCTTGAGCATGTTGCTTCTCATCTCTTTCTTGCTTACTTCCCATGATGCTACCCCTCACCTGCCTTGTTTGTGCAAGCGTAAGATACAACATGCAATTCAGTGAGAGAGAAGTGAGGATTCAACAAGCTGAACAACAAAACAGGGTTGTTATTTAAACATAACTCTTACACAAAATCTCTTTTATGCGTGTGGTACAACAGTGTGTAGGTCTCTCTGCACTGCACCAGGACACATGACATGACTGTAGCAATCTAATAACTATTTTTGAATGTACAAATACTGCTGACAACTAATGGACACTTTCCTTTATGCTCAGTATTAGTTTCCACATCAAAATGAGTCTTCTGTCTATCCCCTGGAGGAACAGGTGACCCAGAAGCCTTATACTTATTCAGAAAATGATTATTTTGGTGAAGAAACAGGAAAATTGTCAGTCAATAGAAGTGGAGAATGGGGACTCATTGCTTCAATTATTTTCCTGTAGCTAAATAAGACAAAGGACAAAGAGAGCTGGGCTACAGACCAACAACACAAGGTAGCGGCTATTTGGCTGATGCTCCTTAGGAAACACTTGTAGCTTCAAGCTCTTCAGAACAGCAATTCTGTGGTGGTTTGGTTTTGAGCTGCTGGTGTTGACATTGCCAACAACTATCTAAAGCTTATTTTTGGGTTGTGTATTTTCTGCTACCACCACGTTTGTACAAAATACTCTTAACTACAAAAATTACATCTTAATGAATGGATACCCAAACATAGCACAAAAACTAGGACAGGCTGTTTCTGCAAAAAAACATCCTTTCCTAAGCATACTGGTTTTGGTTGACATGGAGTTAATTCTCTCCATAGTAGCTTGCATGGCGCTGCGTTTTGGATTTGTGACCAAAAACAGTGTTGATAACACAGGGATGTTTTAGCTACTGCTGAGCAGTGCTTACACAGTGTCCTGTTTCTCACGCTGCTCCACCAGCAAGGAAGCTGGGGGGACACACGAGAAGGAGGTGACACAGTCAGGACAGCTAATCCCAACTGACCAAAGGGATATCCCAGACCATATGACGTTGTGCTCAGCAATAAAAGCTGGGGGAAGGAGGATGAAAAGGGGGGGCTTTTCAGAGTTAACAGCATTTCCCTTGTTTTGCTTTGCTTGTGCTCACAGCTTCTGTGTTATCTGTTAAACCGTCTTTATCTCAACCCATGAGTTCTTGCACTTTTACCCTTCCAGTTGTCTCCCCCATCCCACTGGGGGGGAGTGAGTGAGCGGCTGTGTGGGGCTTAGCCCCCACCTGTAAAGACCTTTGCTCTTGGTGTCTATAACAGCCCCTTTGGGATTGTGGCCACCTGGGGGAAAAGCGGAGAGAAACTCCCCACTGGCACCCAGCGCTGTGCATAGGGTAGCCCTGGGACAGCCAGGGGAAACACCACGGCAGCACCTAGGGCATGATGATTCTTTCCCCTTGAAATAACATACATACTAATCCATCCAATCTAGACATAAATGTATGGACACATGTGGTTATCCTAAGGGGAAAGCCTTTTGCATGCCACAACTTTCATATTTATATAGACTAATGATCAAATTAAGACTGTTGACATATTTCAAGGCATGGGAGCTGTAGTAACTTACAGAAACAAAAACCTTTCCATTTTTTGGCACACTCTAAGCAATCAACCATTAGGGAAGAGGTGCTGAGAGGCACATTAATTCTTCTGCTTGGAGGGGAGCTTTAAGTCTCAACAGAAACTAACTAAAAGAGACTCCAAAACAGTTACTCTAGGATAGTGCTGTCTGAGAAATAAATTCTTTTTTGTTCCATCTAGGTACTCAATCTGTGGTATGGATTCAGAAGTTATTAGCTCTGCAAGTCTGTACTGTGCATTGGTTCTAATCAGGATCTGAAGTCAGGCACCATCAGTGCATTAATGCATTGACAAATGATGGCAGTAAAAGTAACTTACTGCTAGGAACCCTCAAAATTAGATACAAACACAGACTGAAATCTCTCAATTATAATTAGAGAAATAGTCAGAAATTTTATCCTTCTGAGACATTAATAGAAGAACAGATACAGCATCTATTCTCTAAGCCTCGTCTTCCCTAGAGTACAACATCCCTGAGCTTTTGTCAGCTGCTTTCAACAGCAAAAAAATTATCATCTGCAATGCAAATGTTGTTATCACAACAGCAATCTTCTTTCTTTTCTAAAAAAAAAAAAATTTAAAGCACAGAATAAAATACAGTACTGTGTCATTCTGCTTAGAAAGGAAGGAAGGTCTAACCTAAGTGAGAGAGCAGATACAAACTTCACCTAACTGCTGATATTCAATCACTGTAATCTCAGTGCATATATCTTCGGTCAGAATGGCATTTTTTTAATTCTTTCCAATTGAGAACTATGAACAACAACGGTTAAACTACATTCCTGGGACAGCTGGGACTGTTTGGAAAGTACATTTTCAGAGAAATTAGACTAGCAAGGTCCAATAACAGAGGAGAGTCCTGCTAGCTTTCACTTTACTGATCTAAGTGCACTGCAATATGAGACCTCGGAGAAAAGCTGGTGTTCAGTCAGGTCGTCTCCTCCACCCCTGCCTCCACTCCAGCTTTTCCTACATATTTATTACAGTTGACTTGCAAAACAGAAAGAAAGAAAAAAAGATTGGACTCATGCATTTTTGTTCTATTTACGCACTGTTATGGATGGAAGACATTGAAAGAAATCTAAGCGCTTTGGATTTTTTTATATTAGAACTATTTTTATCATAGTCTTTTATATTAAGCTTTCAGTTTTAGAATAGCCTCAAATACTGAGACTGAGAATTTGTTTGCACCTATGGGTTGAGCTGGTTAAAACCACTTTCACTTTAAGTCTATGAAGCTAAACATGTCCAAAAGGCTGAGAAAACATTTAAACTACTGTAACAGGCTGCTCAAGCGCAAGATACTGCAAATTCCCGTTATGGGCAACCTGAAGGGNCTAATTTATATTAAAAAAAAATTATAATAAAAAAATTTATAAGTAGTGTTATTGTAGCCACAAATGCCTAAAACCACTGGAGATGTGGAGAAGAATATGCACTCAAGAGCTGCTTTTGTTTTTTCCAGATATATCAGTTGCTCTAACAAAATATATCGCCCTTCCACATAAATCTCGCCTGTCTTCTTCTCAAGTTAAGAACATGGTGGCTTTCCTTACAGAGAAATTTCATTGACAGGTTGCTCTCAGGTTTCTCCATGTATAACAGATATTTATCATGAAAATTATGTATGACAACAAGATGATAAAAACTCTCCAAAATGGCACAAGGCTAAGGAAAACTGCAGGTTCACCAGAGACATACATACACCCATGTTCACAGAACATACAGTTGTAGGCACTTGCTCGATTTTTTTTAATTGACGACACTACTGTGAACATTTTTGTCCTTGCCTGGACACACGCAGCAACAGAAACCCGTGAGGCAGCTAAAGCCAGTTCATTCTTACACACATTTGGCCAGCCAGACAGCAAGAGTAAAGATAAGCAATCATCCCTCCTCTTCCTCTTGCCCTCCCCAGCACCAAGGCCTGATTTTCAAAGCCTACCCAGGGCAATCTAAAGAGCAACATTTGAATTTAATTAATAACCACAGCAAGAGAGGAGAGCTGCAATCCTCCACATAGAGGGCAAAAACCGTGCCCAGGAGATGGTGCATGCCAGATCTCAGCACTCGAGGTATGTAACACCCCCCTTCCTCTCTTTCTGTCCCCATGAAAACAGAAGAAAAAATCTGCAAGAGTTACGAGAGCCTGTGGCTGTACTGAATTTCACAAGTCGCCTTCTGTGCTGGGAGCCCCCAGGTTGTGCAGGCACCCGCTACCACAGGCGGTGCAGCGGATGAAGGGGGAGAGCAGGGGAGCAGCACTCCAGCGCCTGGAGAAAGCATGCAAGAAGCCCTCCACGTCAAGAAACTC
>VXBO01006107.1:94252-121615 GCA_013400135.1 Rhinoptilus africanus | reverse complement strand
GCTCGTCACCCCCACCCCTCCCTCCACTCCAGCTTTTCCTACATATTTATTACAGTTGACTTGCAAAACAGAAAGAAACCTAACATGTCTGTTAGTGGTTAACCTAACATGTCACCTAACATGTCTGTGAGTGGTTAATGTGCGCTGCTGGTTTACACCAAGCAAGGAGCTAAGAGAAGCCCCCAAAACTCCTCTTATGGAAATAAAACTCATACTTATTATAACTGAAGAGCTAATGAAGCTCATACAAGTGACCCTGCACTGTTAAGAGTGGAAGCTAGGTGATCACTCACCTTCTTTGTTGTAATAGATTCCTGTCCTAATATCTCTCGTTATCTCTGAGACCAGACAGGGATGTGTATGAGATACCACAGCCTACCTCTGCAGGGGACCTCATTTGTTACCCAAAGCTGCTAATTTATATTAAAAAAAAATTATAATAAAAAAATTTATAAGTAGTGTTATTGTAGCCACAAATGCCTAAAACCACTGGAGATGTGGAGAAGAATATGCACTCAAGAGCTGCTTTTGTTTTTTCCAGATATATCAGTTGCTCTAACAAAATATATCGCCCTTCCACATAAATCTCGCCTGTCTTCATCTCAAGTTAAGAACATGGTGGCTTTCCTTACAGAGAAATTTCATTGACAGGTTGCTCTCAGGTTTCTCCATGTATAACAGATATTTATCATGAAAATTATGTATGACAACAAGATGATAAAAACTCTCCAAAATGGCACAAGGCTAAGGAAAACTGCAGGTTCACCAGAGACATACATACACCCATGTTCACAGAACATACAGTTGTAGGCACTTGCTCGATTTTTTTTAATTGACGACACTACTGTGAACATTTTTGTCCTTGCCTGGACACACGCAGCAACAGAAACCCGTGAGGCAGCTAAAGCCAGTTCATTCTTACACACATTTGGCCAGCCAGACAGCAAGAGTAAAGATAAGCAATCATCCCTCCTCTTCCTCTTGCCCTCCCCAGCACCAAGGCCTGATTTTCAAAGCCTACCCAGGGCAATCTAAAGAGCAACATTTGAATTTAATTAATAACCACAGCAAGAGAGGAGAGCTGCAATCCTCCACATAGAGGGCAAAAACCGTGCCCAGGAGATGGTGCATGCCAGATCTCAGCACTCGAGGTATGTAACACCCCCCTTCCTCTCTTTCTGTCCCCATGAAAACAGAAGAAAAAATCTGCAAGAGTTACGAGAGCCTGTGGCTGTACTGAATTTCACAAGTCTCCTTCTGTGCTGGGAGCCCCCAGGTTGTGCAGGCACCCGCTACCACAGGCGGTGCAGCGGATGAAGGGGGAGAGCAGGGGAGCAGCACTCCAGCGCCTGGAGAAAGCATGCAAGAAGCCCTCCACGTCAAGAAACTCACCCTGCCGTACACCCAGTAAGCTTGTGCCTGAAAATCCCTCTCACTCAACCTGCTGATAATCTAAAAAATAAGATTTGACTTACCACCACTTACTTAGAAGATGTTTCATACAAGGAACCATCTAAGACTCTCTGTGGCTACGTGGACATTTTTCTTGGCATTAAAAATGCCTACAGAACATCTACCCCATCTGGCCTCTTGTTCTTACTCCTGTACCACCACTAGACTGTGGCAGTGTAATTTTTTTGTGGGGCCATGTGGCGAATCAGATCAAGGAACTGATTCAGATTAAAATCCCAGACTAAGGAAATTAAACTCTATTAATAAATGCTGTAACTGTAAGGTAATGTTACATGCTCTCAAGTAAAGATTTGGAAAATTTCTATGCACACTTTTTCTTATTGAACGTGTAGCCTAATATATCACTTTATGTTATTAAACAAAACACGAAACACAGTATGTTTCCAATCTCCTGTAGGAGGCTGCAGGTTTTACATTCTGTCCTGATGATGTCTAGGCACACACTTCCCAAATGCTTTTTTTTTTTTTGCCTCCCCTCAAGACAGTTGATTTGCTTTGCATCCATATTAGCATAAAAGCATGTGCCATCACCAAAGAACAGGACAAGGTAATTGCAACACAATGGGCATGAAGGAGAAGCCATGGCAGAAGCAGCAAGCTGAAAGAAAGGGCCTGCAGCAGGAACAGAGCAGAAGAAGAGCGGGGATCAGATGTGCTGAGACTGGAGAAAGAGGTGAGCAGCGAGAGGTAAGTTAGCAGGAAGACACAGGCTGGAGAAGCAACGGGAGAATAAAGATGTTGAAAGAATTACTGACACTAAATAGTAAGCAAATACAGTAAAGTGGGTAGGACACCTTGTATTGAGCAGCTTTAACAACAGGACCTGTCTGGTAGTGCTGTCCTCCCACTGCCCTGATCTAGATGTGCCACTCACCTTTTCCCACTTGACAAGTCACTGTTAACTCACAGTTAAGAGCAGAAAAGCTACAGCCAAAGCCAGGCAGAAACCTGGATGGAACTTCCCAGCCCTCTCCCCCACTCCTCCAAATCACATCAGTAAGGCTAAATCTCCAAAGCTGGCTCTCATTGTACAATTTTGAGAGTCTAACGAATTGCCGTGGCTGACTAAGGGATTGCAAGCCCCACAGAAAGCTCAGACAGCTAACAAAACCCCAGGTACCCTCTCCTCACCAGTATCGGGACAGGAGTTACTGCTCCTGTGATGAGATACCGCTGTGCGTGACAAATTTTGAGAAAACCATTAATGGTGATTTTTCTTTTTAAAATTCACTCATCGTGGTTACAATGAGCTGTGAATTATTACAAAAAGGGAGGATACCCAGCTCTTTAAAAAATGAGGTTTGAAGTATGTTTGGCAATTGTTCCCGTCAGTTATTTGCAGTTTCACTATTGAAATTCTCTCTTGAGTATTTTTGTCTTCCCTCCTATTGTGTGAGCAACACAAAAGAAAACCTAACTATATAGGAAAAATAATTACCACAACTATACACAAAGTGTTGCCTAATGCATATGAAAGGATGACAAATGTATTTTATGTCCTCTGTTTCAATAATCCAATGCTTATACAAAAATAAGTACTAAGTTAAATACGGTTTTTTAAGTCGTGGTGCTGCTTTTAGCAGTTTTCTTGGAAAGATGTTACCCTTTGCATGTGCAAAAATCAGGCTTGCTACTAACAGTAGGCAGAACTGATGCTTGTGTAACCTGTACATACAGATGTGTTGACCTCAGCAGCAAGTGCCTGATTAATAGAATAAACTAAACTCTTTTTCAGCCATTTTATTTGACTAATGAGGTTATTAATTTTTTTTTTATTTGACAAATGTGTAGTTTTCCCTCCTAAATTATGGTATGTTTTGTTTCTCATTAAATTACATTAACTTTTGTCTTGGACCAGCTAAACATATTAAAAAAAATCCGAATTTGGATCTGAAGCGTGGAATCAGAAGTATGGAAAGTGCATGCGCTTTGCCAAAAGCACTGTTTCATTACTCTTCAGAATTAGCTGGCAGTGTTTCTGCAATATTTACTGAAGTACAAACCAAATGTTTTCATCTGGACAGGATTCAAACCCTGGTATGTTACAACCACAACAAAAATCATCTCAATCCAAGAGCCTTCTCTGTAATTTGGGCTGTGGTTTCTGCAAAATTGGAGGATTCTTCTCCATGAATTATTTACACCAATTCCCCCTCTAGCTCCTCTCTTTTTTTTTTTTTTTCCTCCTAACAATTAAACATAACCCAGATGTGCTTTGGAAAAATCTTAAAACCAATTTAAGACATCAGAATGATTTAAACACAAGGCAGGTCAAGGTATGCAGCAGGACTTAAACTTGCCCTGATAAACCTGTGCCGTGCCAAGCCCTATAACAAACTGCATCCAGAGGTTTGGCTTCTTCTCTGACATACGGCCCCATTTTGAGGCTGTATGCAGGTGGAAAAACCTTGCCTCCCAAATGCTCCCGATCTACTGGCATTTCAATGCTTAAAATTTAGGGCCTGCTTCTCATTTATTGCATGTCCTACTTACTATATTTTGGCAGCCCAGACCAAGTCCCTGAAGTGCAAATAAATGTAATTTATGCCCGCACTTTATGGTCATTTTACAGAGCAAGGCTAAAAGAGAATGAACTGCATAAACTCTATAGGAAAGAAGAAATGTACCTCACGTGTCTGAGTCCACCTGCAGGAACAGGAGCTCCCCTGTGCCTGAGCGAAAGGGAGGAAAAGGCCACCCCAAGCACAGAAACAAAAACAGAGCTCATAAACGCACCAATGCTCAAACTCTACCTTCCTCTGCCATTGTACCAATCACAAGATACTTAGTGTTATGGATAACTTACTGGCTATTCTACTCACATGAAACTCATCTTCTTCTCAGTCCATTCTTCAAAGCAGTAGAGTTATAACCAAAAGCCAAAGGAAAGTCTTTCTTTTTTAGGGAAATGGAGTAAGCATGGGGAAATGTGTGAATCTTCAGGAAAAACATGTAAATTGACTTTTCAAGGTCAACAAAACACACACCAGAGTAACAAACTACTGAATATTTTAAAAAAAAAAGAAAAAAGAAAAACAAACAACAAAAAAACCCCCAACACGTATAGTGCTTCTCATATCTACAATTCATATCTGAGACTCTCAAAGCAATTTACCTCCACTAACCTGGCTAGATTTGGAGGCGAACCTCAAAACCAACCCTTCCTACATACGCTTCAACCCCAGCTTTATGTTCCTCTCCACCATGAACAACACAAGTCTGCAAATCCCACCATGCTGCCATTCCCAGAAAGCTGTGTTCTCCTACCCAAGAGATCCTGAGCCCCACTCCTAGAACAAACTAAGCCTTCCAGGGAGCACTGAACGGACAGTAGGTTCACAGGTTACAGGAGGAGGCTCATGGGTTTCTGGTTGTGAGGGAGGGCAGGAAGTGCCTTTGCCAGAATACTTTATGTTGTCTACCTGGGTGGTGAAAACTGTGGGCACTGAAGTTTTGAAGCACTGCTGCTACCATCAGAGCACTCAGATTTTATGCCGGTAGCTCATCCATAACTGACGTCCAGCTATGCCAATACCAACATAGAGAGTTAAATATTTCTCCTCATTTCACAGAAAATTTAAGCAGCTCACCGATGGACTTGGAGAGAATTTGTGGCAAATACAAAAAGCTGAACCACAAGATTAGCCTCCCATTTCAATGAGCTAATTTAATCCTGTGGGTTTTTGCAGGGGTGGATATTGGAATCATTAACTTCAGAAAGGGGCCCCAAAATGGGAAGATCACGGTAAAACTTTGATTCAGCTGCAGTGCTACACGCACACTACTCTTCTCTTGCAACCTCTTAAATCTCCTAGTAGGCACAAACTGATGTGAAGATGCACCCTCCACTGCGTGCCTGGAGGAACGGCCCTCCAGCAGCACTCCCATCCCCTGGGAAGAAATAATGCCGCAGTGTCAGTTGCCAGGCTCTCTCTGTGTATCTCACACACCTGCTTTTCCCTGTGAGCCCGCATATACACTTCTCCTTGCCAAAACTGATTAAATTAATCCTACCCTAAACCACTGCAGGGCTGAGTTACCAGCCCAGAGCAGCACATGGCCACAGGTGGACTAAATGGTTGCATGTATGAGATACACCTCTTCTTTTACATTTCAATGTTACTCCTAACTTTAAAAAAAGATTAAATGGTTTGTGCAATTAAGATTCTACACCCCAGAGTTTATTCTTGTGTTTTCAATCCATTCTAAAATTTCAGTCTCAAACATCAAATGATTTAGCAACAAAATCGATTAAAAGTCTTCCTACAATATTTTAAATAAATTATCATAATGTTTTAGTATTACTTTGGAATTATAAAAACTAACCTAGACTGCAAAGCAACCCACGTTTTTGGACAACATCAGCATTTCAATGCTTTGCTTCCAGCCTAATCAAGTTGCTGTGCTATTTAACACGCTTACTCTGATCTGGTGAGCATGTCCCCACGGTGGCAATGTGCTCCCTTGGAAGGCTGGGACTTCAAGAATGTGATTGTTGCAGTCGCCAGCTCTCATAAAGGCCAGTGTACCTATTGACACCAAATTATCAGGCAAGCATACTTTTTGCCTTGTTAAAAGTTAATTAATGGTCATTTTCTAACATGCCCAAAATTAAGAGCTCCTAAGGTTTTGGGGCCTCTCCTGTTGCAGTGGAAAGTCTCTGTAGGTATCTACTGCCATAGACAATACAATACTTGCTATTGAGACATGAGAGAAGACTGGTATCAAAGGCACCCCCAGCCTATCAACTAAACAAGGTGTTTAAAACAAAAAGCCTGTTTAAGAGCAAACTACAAGAGGACCATAGCATCAATATTTCAAAGTTATTTAAGTTTGGACCAATGTGCTATAGTGATATTTTCTATTTTGGTTTTGCCCAGCTGTAAAAAATCATCAGATCATGAAGTCACTGCAGTACTCAAAGCGAACAGTCACCCCTTTTGCCCAGTAGTTGTTAAAAGAGCCTGAAAACTCCATTTGTGAGATCTCAATTAAACCATCTTTATTTAGGAATCCCTGAAATTCTCGAGCATGTAACTCCCAAAGGCCCAGCTTAATTAGAAAATTGATCATGGGAAAACTTCTTAAAATGTAGGCTCCTAATCATAGCTTTCCTGTTATCACCTTTTGACAAAGATCCATTGCTCAGAGGGAGTTGTTTCTTCTTCCCCCTTTAGCCCTGTATTATTCCACTCACAATATTTTTAGCCTGTAAATAATTATGGAGAGTAAAGGTAACTTAAATGCACAGTAACAGAAGCTAGTAAAAAAAAATTTGATCAGAGGCAGAAAACACGGTAAAAGTGAAAGCCGTTGTACAACTGCACAGAGATGACACACTTGTATCTACCCACGCTGCTGAAAGATACTAATTATGCCTCTGGCAAAGGGCATATGGGCTCCTTCAAAGAAGCCATTTAAAGATAAGAGCACTGCAAACAAACACTTTAAGATATGTGTGCCATTCTCTTCCTTCTTGTGTTGGAAATTCTTGGTCAGAATTTAAAAAAAAAAAAACAAATAGAAAGCAAGGGAGTTTTGTCAAGTCTGATCAGTGAGATATATTCCAGGGTGCTCAAATATTCATAAACTGTTACAGCTTTATCATTCTGCTCCACTTACCTTTAGAGAAGTAATTGGTACATTGTATTATCAAATCAAGGGTTCAAAACCAAACTAATTAAAAATATGTCTAATGCTCCTAGTAGTCTGAATAATGAAACCAAGCAGGTCATCATGGTTAAATTATCTCCCTTTGAAATGACAGGATGCTCAAATAAATAAATAAGAGTGATTTGAAACATTTGATTTTCTGAAACATAGGAGGCCAGGTATATGGTACTCCTTTTCCTAAATACAGGACCTTGCACACGTCAAGGGTCTTTCCTCCACATCATCACATCATAGTATTGCACCATCACTCACAGAATTCAGCTTCTGCCACTTAAAATAAACCCCCCAGAGTACTAAGAGTGAACTTCTAGTGGTAACTCGGATTTTTTAACTCCTCCATTTAAAAATAGAAAATGAAAGTGCACGCTGACATGGTGCCGCGAATTTACACCATGCTTCTGACACTGCCACTGGGTGTGGTGTAACAAGGACAGAGACATGACCACAGAGATGTTTTCACAATGGTCCTGGAGAAGACTCCCTTGCCAAAGAATATCTTTGACCATGAATGATGACTATATCATCAGAGCATTTTGAAGGATTAGGACCTAAGAAAGTCCCAACTCTAAAAAAAACAAAAATAATTTTTAAAAAAACCCCATATCAACAACCAACCCCAAAAAAACCCAACCAAAAACTCTACAAACACAGACAAAAACACAGGGATTTACTGTCCTGGATCATATTGCTACTATACTTACTACTAAACAACTTTCAAAGTGCTGTGCTCTTATTTTCATGTAATTGTGTGGCGCATTTCATTATGAAAGTGCAAACTGCACAGGGTTGGACAGACATTTATGGACAGAAATCGGAAAAAACACGTCCCACCATGCAAGCAATTTTGAATCCCTCAACACTTCAATAAATAATAGCATAGAGGTTCAAAACCAAAAAACCCTCAAGTCTTCCCTATGCAAGGGTTTAAGTAAGCTACAGGTTCTTCCCTCTCCAGACTCCCCGGGTACCACCAGAAGAGCATGACCAAGTTAAGCCTGCCAGTGCCCTTGGAAGGCCACTTGTGGGACCTTTCTGGAGCTTCATGTACCAGCAGGCTCCTACACGTACTCCCTGCAAGCATATTAAGAGCCATCTTACACCTCCTTTTTTCTGATGGGCACCATCAAGAGATCACCGTATGGAGTAAAACCATCTGAGGGACAAAATGGGCACAAACCTCAGGCAACCAGGGCTTCCTGAAGGACACAGCAGTTCAGACACCAAAGTGAGAACCATGATAACAGCAATGTCAACAATACCTCTCCCTCCAAGCCACAGCCGCCCTCCTGCTCCTCCATAGAAACGCATCCAGGTAGCAGATGTCTAAGAAGATCCCCTCACCCCCATTTTTACTATCTCTTTGCAGGCTTTATACAGGAGTGATGGAACAACAAGAGAGCTGACAGCTTCCCCTTCCTGCTTTTCTTCATTCTGTTTAAGCAGACCAAGAACATGCTGTGTGTGGCACTCAGAGCAGATTTTCCCTCGTGGTTTTTGATATAATTGTAATTGGGATCTTGCCGTCTGAATGCACGTGTTGTCTGAAATATATGTGTACTCCTGCATACTGAAGAAATTAGGAATGAATTGCAAGTTCTTAATTGACAGTACAAAACATCAATTATTCTACAGATGAATAACAAAGAAGAAAATTACAGGTGCAAGAGCTAAACAGCCGCTGATTAAAGAAAAAAAAAATCAAACCTTCTGAATGAAGTACTGGCATAGGACAAAAGTGCCCCTGCTTCCCATTTGCATTGTTAAAGCATAGTATTAAGAGACAGTAGGAAATGAAAAAGGAGAGATAAGTCACATCCCCACACAGGTTGCCTTTCTTTAAGTGCAAGTGCCTTCAAAGCTATAAGTAACACATGCTTAGTTAGCAAGCAGTGGAAACAAGTGTGTGAATGCAACCATGTGTGCTCACACACATACACACACACCCCCCACCATCTGAATTTTCCCACCAACAACTGTGGCAGTTGGCCCAGATCACAGCAGTGACATGCTGCCAACAGACTGATCAACCTCACAGCAGACTAAATTAGAAATACGTTGCCACAGATTAAATTTCAGAGGACTGTGATGCCACTTTAAACTCCATTAGATTCTGCTCCTCTCAATCCTTTAAACAAACACAAAAGCCAGCAAATCATTCCTCTCCATCCCCTCCCACCCATCCGTTTTACCAGAAGTCCCAACAGGATGGAGGCTCCATATTGGACCAGAATCAAGACAGATGTATTAGCAACCAAGCTAAAGCTACCACTAGCCTAAAATCTCACAGAAGAATAAAAGAAATCAAACCACCCTGCATCAAGGTGAGAAAGCCTCAGCAGGAAGCTATGGGTAGTGTCGACTATCGATGACTACTAGTGTTGCAGGTGCAACGGAGACCTCAGAACTGGAAAAGGGAATTCAAACAGAAGCTTTGAAGGATTCAGTACACTAAGTAAGACTTTTGCAGTCAAGTCCTATCTGTAACAAATGCACATCCTTTCAGCAGGTAATGGGACAAAACAACAGCAAGAGGCATCCTTCCAGCACATCAAGGATGGAGCAGTGACTAGCTAAGGGGCCGGGGTTGGGGGGGGGGACCTGCCAAAACAGAAACATACCACGAGAGCCAATACGACACTTGGGAGATTAAACTGAAAGGTGCTATCTTCGGTACATGATTTGGGACAAGGGCCATGGAAAGTCACAAGAAAAATGACCAGTCAGGTAAGGTTTCCTCTTTCTTTAGCTTAATCTGGACAGTCAGATATATCTCACGTTAAGGTCCCCAAGTCTGACATGCAGGCTCACAGACACACAACATACAGCTCCATCCAGGCTCAGGCACCTGTTACCATAAGACAGTTTGGCTACCTCACTGTACAACTTCAGATGCCTCGCCTGCACTTGGGCTGCAGAGTCGAGGAGCTCACCCTATTTTAATTATTATTACCATGGGAAGAATCCATCTCCTGGGCAGCTAAGAACAACAGGCAACCCCTCCACCAACTGTCAGATGAAAAGCCTCACTCACGTCCAACAATAAAGTACAGTGAGAAGGTAGACAAGGGGAATTTCCAACTAGATTTCTCCTCTTGCAGGAACAAGTACGTAGGCAAGTTAAGCACTTCTTCAGTTTATAGTCAGACAAAACAAAGGAGGATGGGGAGGACTTAAAGAGAGCGAGACAAAAACCCATTCAAGGATAAAAGAGAGCTAAGCATAAAAGAAATTTCCTTTTGCACTATTACCGGCATCATTTTATGGCCTTTACAACCATGAACTCGAATGCTCCTGCTGCAGATACAGTCAAATTGCTCAGAGCTGAAATGCACACAATATATTCAAGTGTAGCACCAGTACATTTGTTGAGCTGCTACTCAGTGTGCGGTGCTACAACGCGTTCTTGGAATGAGACTGTCCCCCTAGGCTGCTGCGAGACCCCTACCTCGAAGACAGAGGAAAGTGAGAAAATCTTCTGTCTTGGGCTTCCTTTTGGAGAGGTCAGAAATCTGAGTGGCGGGAGGGGGTAACAACGGCTCCACTATCTTTATTGGAGTTGTGCTGGGACTGTTTGGCTGGGACTGAGCAAACTTCCTTTGTGCTTGCAGCCTTGGCCTGTGGAAACAAGAGCATATCAGAAGCACGTTAGGCAGAACTTGCAGGAGATGTCAGAACATAAAAATTCACTGTTTAAAATAAAAGAGAGAGAGAGAGATATCCAATTCAATCTCCCACCAATAACATATCCCTACCTGGGTCAATTGCGAAGACAGTATTTATTTTATTTGCTCTACCCTTTGGTATCTTCTGCGACAATTTGGAAAACCAGAAAGAGAACATCTTGACTATAAAATCTGTCACTACTGTTTCATATATTCCAAGTATTTTCTTGCACATCATACAATTACAGTTTACCATTCACTTATTTGGAAACTAAATCTGTATTTTGCACCATGAAAATGTCTTTTTTTTCTTTCCCTTAAGTGTCAGCGTTCTTTGCTTCTTGTTTTTAATTAATTTACAAATTAGGTTTATTTTAGTCCCACTAAAGTTAAAATTTATTCCAATCTGCTAGAATCTTATTTACATAGTAATATATATATTAGTAGATAATGTAAGTGCCCAGTTCTACAAAAACAAATCAAAATCCTTTAGGGAAAGATATTTTTGACAGGGAAGATGTGAAGTAAAAGCCATTACATTTTTGTTCCCTTGGCCACAGCCTAGAAGACAGTAAGCAAGGAGGTCCGGGGGTGGGGTTAAGTAGTATTTGTGACAAATTTGTAAGAATGCAGGACATGCATGGAGCGAATATGTCATGGTCCTGGTACTGGGCTATGGACTGAAACTCTCTGGTAAGTTTTAGAGCGTGCCTGGGTACGGCTGATGCAGGTGGTTTTGGCAGTCAGGCTGCAAATTATTTCAAGCCTATCTGAAGGCTCTGATTAACTGCTAGGTGGCAATGAATATGATTTTCTTTAATATGTCTAGAACACAAATTAGTATTAGGGAAAGTGCTTTAGGGCAGGACAGATACCCGGAGGGGGTCTCGCTGGGAACCTGACTCTGCTCAGCATTTAAGAACATGCTAATTTCTCACTTAAGCAACTGGGATTCTAATTATAATCTTTATTATAGCTTCAAAAAGGAGAGAAGCTACTGAAAGAACTTAAAATCTCATTGAGAAAGGATGCAATTTTATGTCATTTTCTTCCCTAATAGCAGAGTATTTACATAACGTCAAACTGAAACACGAATCAATAACACTGAAGGAAAAGCCAGGTCTTGTCACTCCACAGCAGGCTTGACTGTTATGACTTAAGGAAAGCACAGTTATCATTCAGTGTGGATGAAACAGGTAATTGGCAAACCTCTTCTTTTTCATGGATATTAAACTTAAATAGTTGAGTAAGAAGAGGTTTGTTACTGTATTTTAAACCTTTGCAATTTTGTGAGTGAAATAGGAAAAAAAATTTTAATCCCAGCAGTGTTTGTATACTTATATACACGTGTCCTAATGACAACAGAGAACAAAAGTAGCATCAACAATTTTCCCCCTAAATCCCACATAAAATTTTCCATGTCCTCACCATCCAACTCCTACCCCTCCCAAACAACCAAAACCACCAGCTATTCTTACTGCTTATTTTCATTTCCTAAATGGCAAATATAGCATGGTGTTTATAATTATATTTTTTTTATCACAGTGCTTATAATTCCTGAACTGGAACTAAAAGATGATTGAACATCTGTATTTCCTCATATCTACCAACAATTATCTTTCCAGAAAGAATATGTTGTATAGATCTCCTGTATATCCTCAAAATTACTGAGACTGCCTTGCAAAGCTCTGTTCCTTCAAGCAGAGGACACCCGCACAAGATGAATGGGATTTTAATTTCAACCAACTACATTTCTATCACCAAAACCACACATGTGGCCAGAGAAAAGTGCTTTGTGT
Organism: Rhinoptilus africanus; assembly: GCA_013400135.1. Taxonomy (NCBI): domain Eukaryota; kingdom Metazoa; phylum Chordata; class Aves; order Charadriiformes; family Glareolidae; genus Rhinoptilus; species Rhinoptilus africanus. The sequence goes on along the minus strand of VXBO01006107.1, from coordinate 109,008 downwards.
TGGCTTCTGTTCTGCACAAAACGTACGCTCTCTCGCCAAAAACCAGATTATAAAGGCTAGCAAGCAACCCTGCCTACTGCTCTCATCTGCACAGCGATTTTCCCCCATCAATGTGCTTCCTCAGCTTGGCTGTCAAAAACATACACTATCCACTCATCACATCTCTGAAACTACCTACTCAAATCTCCCGTGATCAAAGATAAGAAACAAGGAGGACTCCACAACTACCACCACCCCAAAAACTAAAGGTTAAGCCCGTTTCATGGTTCAAAATTAACGCTTTGCAGCAAGGATCAGCCAAGGCTGTTTGCTGCATCCTTATTATCAGTCCCTAGAGTGTTGAAAGAGGATTAGGGAATGACTTAAAAGTTCAGCATAGACATGAAATGAAGTAGTGAATTGAAAGTACTTTTGGTTAGGTCTGTCATTGAAAATACACTCTCTGCTAGCTGTCCTTTCCCAGTACAAACAATTCCCTGCTCTTTTTGCTTGCCCGCTTCCTGCACAGCACACAGCCTGGCTTGGCACCATCACCAGCTCTTCACTACCCACCACACTCCTGTGGAGATCTTTATTTCAGTGAGGACAGTAAAAAAGCCAGATCTTTCCTCCACTCAGTTTTAGGCTACAAGCCTGGGGAGGCTGCGGAGACTTCTTGCTGTATGTTTAGATGTGCCTGAGATACTTCTCCTCTCGCACCTCTGTTGATATTTGATGTACTTCCTCTGCTTGGTTTGAACTCACCAGCACCGCAAAAACAGGCCTGCTCCTTATGAAATACCCATTTTTTTATTAAAACCCTGAGCAGTTACAGGCGTAAGATCATTAGTTCTATTAATGAACACCAGTAAATGAAGGCACCCTTTTGTAACTGCCCCATCCTTTAGGTTTCTGCAACAATTACTATTCTTTGGCTAGACAGGCATGTGCCCCGCAGGCTTCTACTTCAATGCCTGAGGTTGCACAGAGCCAGCAGAGAGCAAGAAAGAAGCTACTCTGTAGCTACAACACACTAGGATGAGACACAGAGCTTAGGAAAGAAAAGCCAAGCTTTTAAGCAGCCTTTGCTCCAGGTCTATGTCAAGATGACCTGTTTCAAAGGTGGGCTAGAAAAGGAAAAACATACACCTTTCAAAACATGGGCAATAACTTGAAACTGTTTCCTTGAGAAGGAGTGTATGCATCTTAATAACCTCATATGTCCCCATGAAAACCTCTAGAAGCATAAAACCAATTATTTTGGGTACGGTTTCACGTTACGCTTAATCCAATAAAAGTGTGAAGCTGCTGCCAAAAAAGGAGGTTGCATCAGATCAAGCGTAGCAGCCTGTTTCATACTCACTTACGCACCACTTCTGAGCAAGGCAGAACAGGTAAGGTAGCGATAAAAGTGCTCAGAAAGGCATCTGTGTGTAATAAACACGTAACACCACCAGTGTGGCTTTGCCCTTTGCTTGTTTCTGCAACAGTTTCTGCTGGAATGACCTATTTAGCATGCATTTGGCAACGGAAGGCAAATTGGCAAAAGTGGCAAAAAAAACCAACAAAAATCCTGTTTGTGTCCTCAAAATAAACTGCTTGCTCTGTCCTCATTGAAAGGGTATACACTATGTAAGACTTACAAATACGCAAACAGAAAAAACTTCGCAAGAAGGAAAAGGATGAGGGAAGAACTCAAAATAACACCACGTCTAAACACCACGCAAACACCTAATGGCATCCAGAAATATCCAGATTATTTAAAAATAAATAGTAATCCCCCTTCTCTCAATAGAATGTTATTTTCCTTCTACTGCTTTTGAGACACTTTAAACACCTACTTATTATGTGAAGTCCAAAAAAGCCTCAGCCTAAGGAAGACTCACCTCCTTTTGGTATGCTCCTCTTCTACTGAACTGAATGTTTAGGTCCAAGACAGCGAATTCCAGCCAGAGACTAAAACTCCACTACAAAAATATCCCGAGTATACAAAACTCAGACTAGTCTGGAAAACACTTCTCTCCAAGGCAAAATATATTTTTTTAAGCTTTTCCAAACTGGAATTTATTTTTAGTTGAATATTTTAAGCAAATTGCATTCTTTAGAATCAAAACATTACGGTTTGTGATAGCAAAAAATAATTCAGAAATGTCTTTTAAAATAGAATATCCTAGCACCGTTCCTTCAGCTTGTAGAAAAGGACACGCTTAGGAAGAAAACATCTACTACACAAAGGTGGTCTTTTCTTTGCAGAGCAAAGCTCACAGTAGGGACACCAGCCTGTATTAAAATTTAGTAAATGTTAATACTCTAGATAACAGCGCATGATGTGTTAGCTACAAACCAAGTATTGAATTATCGGTATGCGAGATTTAGTCAGTACAAAAATCTGACTGTTTAGTCAGTAAATTTAGAGATTTAGTCAGTACAAAAATCTGACTATTTTCAGTTTATTACTCTGTAACTCCTACGTGAAAGCAAAGCTTAAGTACTATAACACATAAACAAATAACAATATGCACAGCTGAATTTATACTATATATGTATTCATACTAATAATCTATTTATAATAAATTCCAGAGCTGAGAGGCTAGCCTCATACTTAAGCATCTCAACTGGGAAGAGATTTGCAAGACAAACTATGTTTTCTAAACATTCTCTAATCCCCATCAATCTGCAGGTTTTCACAAAACTTTCTGCTTGTTATATGCTACAATATTTCCTTGCTGTTTGGTCTCACAACCTTTTGCTTATTTCTTGAACTTCACTTTTGCTTTGTTGTTTCCTGCTTTTCTGTTGCCTGCTATTTGTCCTTTTTAATAACGGCACCACAAGAATTAGATTTCCAAACTCTACAGGAAATAGTACCTTAAGTAGCTGATTAAGTATCACCGGTTTGTGACTAATTCCCATTTCCCTTTTCAATGCAGTGTGTTTTCCACTTTCTGGCCTGCTAGCAAGAAGCTTGCAAGCTAAAGTGAAGGAACCTACACCTCTGTCTTTTTAAGAACAGCGCTGGTATTTGGTTACTTTGCTTTTGTCACTTCTCCTCCTGAGAAACTGCAACATAGTATTTGGAGATAGTTATTTTTATCACATTAAAATCGCTACTACTAACTAGTGGCAATGATCTGGTATTAGCCTTCACCAAACACTGCAGATAGTTATGAATACAGACCCACTTACCGCCTGTTCTAAGGCTAGCGTTGAGGAGTCATCCTCTCTCAGAGCACATCTTTAAACAGGGGGAGTTTGGGTTTCTTGTTATTGCTCAGTTAGGCTTTGCAGTTCTCAGACCTCTTTCAGTGTTACACCTCTCAATCTGGGCAGCAAAGATTCAGTGCACCATATATATCCTTTTTGCCCTCACGCAGACAAAGCCAAGCTAAGTTCTGTGGCACCTTTCCCATCCTGCTGGTCTCAGCCTGACCATCCCATACAGCTACTACACACAGTCACAGCTGAGCATTACGGCTGTCCTGTCATCAGCCACTAGCACCCACTACATGGAGGGCTCCGGCACGGACAGGCGCTCTACCTCACCAATTTTTGCCTTTGTGCTGATCACTCTGTGCTAATATCACTATAGTTTCCCCTCTGCTGTGTACCTGGGGTTATTTATTTCCTAACTATGACACTTTGCTGGCTTGGTGGAACAGTTACCTCTGAGTTTTACTTCTCCCTACCTCGATCTGGATCAGGTTCGAAGTGCACCATCTTCTGTTCCCACCAGAGCCGATACACAATTTACACATTTATTTACACACTTGGTTTAATTGCACTGTACAAGATGACACTAGGCCTAGCACACGATGTGTCTGTATGCAAAGATGTGTTTGTGTGTGCAGCTTCCTAAGGTAAACGTATCTGAAAGTGATAGGCTGTAGATACGTTTTACCCTCATTAAAAAAAAAAAAAAAAAAAAAGGTAATTTAGGCTTTAATAGCCAGGCGTCTGCTGCAGATCAGATGATTATCAAGTGTGTAATATTTCCAGCTCAAACAAAATCAACCATGTGACAGGCACTTCCAGGCAAGCCCAAGGTGAGCATGCAAAACTTGGTGCTGGAGGTATCATTCTTCACAGGACAAGCATGAAATCCTTATCACCATTGCATGTACCAGCGGCAAGCATAGCTAAGCTGTATTTCACCCTTTCACTGCTGAGAACAAGGCCCAAGACATTCCAACCCAATAGCAACCTTCTAGAGGATCACCAGTTCAGGAGAACAGGGCTCCAGAATTCAAACCAACAAGTCTACATCAACACTGCCAAAACTTTAACTTAACTTCCCCCCCCAGCAACTGTGAGGGTAAACGTTACTCGGACAAGCAAAAAAACGGGGGGAAAAACTTGCCCTCAGAATACAAGGAGATCTCATTGGCTCTCCCTGGAGCACACGAGTGCAAGTGTTAGCTCTGGTAGCACTAGGCAGCATTTCTCTCTATGTGAATTCACATACCACTGCAACCACCATGTCCCAAGTTACATCAGGTGAATAAATGGCACCACACCAAGAGCAGAAAACAGGCATACAAAGGAGTCTTTTGAACTACGTTTCCTCTCCCACACCCCTTTAAGCTTCTGGGGTACTATTTTCTGCCTGTATCAGTGGTATCTGTTGCCCATTCCAACAACATGTCAGCTTGGTTGCTACTGCCAGCAAGTTTGCAGTAGCGGAAATTGAGATGCAATCATCATCTGTGTTTCCACATCTGTTTGTACCAGGAAGGAACTAGGGGGTGAGAGACCTGGTCGCTCCCATCCATGCAGACATCAAGTGCAGGTAACCAGTGCAAAAAAGCTTGTGGTCACTCTTAAGACACGACTCCTTCAAAATGATTTGCAAAATCAGGTAGTCCAAGCCACAACCCAGACCTGTATTACTAGGTAAGAGTGTAATTCTTAATCCTGTCTGGTTAGAAGAATCTGAGCTAATTTTCAGTAAATAAAACATTCCAGTAAGCTACTTCTCTGAAATTATTTTTACTGAGCCCTTTATTCACTCTGTCTTTACCTTCTGTGGTCCAAAAATTTAAAATTGTGCTTAAATTAATAACCTACTTTTAAACTAGCCTTAAACTCTCAAGTGAACAAATCACAGTAAAATACTAAGCCCATCTCCATTCAGTCCTTGATCGTCGAGCCTAACAGGGCATGTTTCCATAAGTAACACTTCTTGCTTTAAAACTTTAACTACAATGAATGCATGCACATGTTCCTTTGGTGTTTTGGTGGTGCGGTTTTTTTGTTTGTATTTGTTTTAAATGGGAAACAGTTGGTTTCTGAGAACCTCATCTCCTGCAAACAATGGAAAGGTGCCTGGGAATGACATTTAATGAATGATAATTGAGCTAACCCATATGCTCAATGACTAGTTCAAAGTACTGCTGGCAACTTAAAACTTTTTTGCTAAAAACTGCTCAAATTATCATTAATTCTGGAATCACTTATTTTTCCTGACCATGCTCACTGATCACAAGAAGGTACTTGCAGACTCTGAAACTGCCTCACTTCATGCAGCTCAGCAGAGATACTTATACCCACTAAGTGAAATAGCTGGCTGTTAAAATAATGTACAAGACAGCCTTGGGCAAAGTGGGGGGTTCTTAAAAGCTGCTAGACACTGTTTACCACCCCCCACCACGCTAACTGCGGAGGAGCTGGGCAACTCCAGCCACCATATGTGAGCCTCACACATACTCCACCTCACATATACGAGCGCCCACAATGACATAGGGATGCAGACCTTGCCTGCTAGACTGAGGGCCATATTGGATGGCATTGAAGAATTTGTAGAAAACTAGCACTGTATTCAGATTTCAGCTATGGATCCAGGCAGTTCAGGTGTTTCAGTGGTCTAAATAACTTTGAAAGGGATAAATCACCCTGAATACTAAATGCCCCAGGTTTTTGTCCTGAAATATCCATGGTGGCCAGGGAATTTTGATGCTACCCTGATGAAGGAGTAGGATTTCCCAGTGTGAACTTGAGTCCCCCTCCACAGACCTCAGGATACACAGAAGCAAACAGGAACGAGGAACAACCCAGAAAAACTAAAGTGTAATTAGTCAAGCTTGCAGCCCTTCTCCAGGAACGTGGGTTTCCTCTCATCCTACTGCTACAACTGGTTTCAGTTGAGCCTGATGCAAGAACAGTCAATGCTTATTGTATATGATTTGCATCACTGCAGTGCTGTACACAGGGTCGCAAGTTCTCTTGTCACGTTCTGACCCAAACAGGACCCTGAGTTATCAAGGTGCAACTCCAGTACAATACAATTACAAAACCACACATCTACTTTCAGGCATCTCAATGATGGAACCACACATCTACCTTCAGGCATCTCAACAATGGGATGCTTCCAGCCCAGCCTTCAGCGGCTGTAGAAAAGCTGATTTAGATTTAAGTACATTAATTACCACCAAATACTCAAACACTTCCACACATCCCATGTGCTGGTGGCTATGGTAAGTACAGGAGGTTTAATCATCTGCTGCCCAGGGAGAAGGAGCAGTAGTAGCATGACTAAAAGAGGATATGTCAGATGAACGAAGCTCCCAAGAAGCCGTTTTCCCACAGTACCTGCCTTAGTTTTCTGATCACACTATAGCGACTGTCCTGCAGACTGTCCATAAATCCAGGTCCAAAGGCTTATTCTTCTATAAATGTAGGATCCGGACAGCCTATTCCAGCAAGACCATGGCTCTTTTAAATCCACTTTCTCCAGGGTCATCCCACCTGAGATCGGACAGGAATTTTTTCTCCTCCATACAGGCATGTGGTGAGCTGTACATGGCAATAGATGGCAGAAGAGATCCTTCTGAATACTAGAAAAAGGTGGTGCCACCCCTTTCTTTGTCCTGCAATGGTTCTTAAAAATTCCCATTTTGGAGTAGCTTCATGGGGAATCTAACAACAATGCTGCAGAGACTTCACTGTGGGTCCTACAACAGTCCTCCCAAGGTCCTGGTCATTACTGACGCCTTCACCACCAGAGCCAACAGAATTCAATTAGGTGAGCTCAGATACACTCACACAAGCTACAAATGTGCACAGTAATGCAAAAGCATCCCCACTGAGAAGAGACAAGACACAGGAATGTATGGCAGCAGTCCATTTTGGAGGGGACTGTGTCCTGGATACATCCCTCTCCTTGCTGTTCATCAGGCTGTGCATGCTGCAGAGAGTGCTCGCTAGAGACAGCTTATGATCTAGAAAAGACAGACAAGTTGACTCTAGGGGACTAAGTTACAGTGGGAGTCACCGCATTAGTGCGGATCAGTATTGAGTGCCATCTGATGAGCACTTATTTCAGCAGTACCAGTCAGCTTCAACAGCTTCTGATTCTTCCCCATGCTCCCTCCCACGACGTTTGCTTCCGCTCCTGCACCGTGCTCTGGAGTCATTCTTCTTCTGCAGCGTTTCTCATCTACATCTGCTACTTTGTTCTCTTCACAATGGCACCCCACAAGCTGCTTACCAAGCACGGCCAAGCACAGATACCTGCAGAAGTGCTCGGCAAATGCAGACTTGGGTTACCAGGCCCTCCATCCAAAAACAGGCACTTCCCCTCTTTTTCTGGTAGCGTGACCCAAGACAACTACTTCTTAGCTTAAGCCAAACCCCACCACCCCAGACCAGCAAGCTCTACAGGAAGCACATCACCAAGGAGTGACTTTAGGCCTGCCATTTTATGCTATGCTGCTGCACCAAGAGCATTACCACATGCCAGAACATTAAAATGCAAAACCAGGGCAGCAGGACAAAAAAAATAAAAATGAAGGAACTTGTTCACATTTACTTGTTTTTTAATAAAATCATTCGCAGATGTCTGAGCAAGAGTTATGTTCTGATAAACTCTTCTTCAAGACCACAAAAATACAATTTGTTTTCACCTTAAACCCTGTCCCCTGTGCTGAAGGTAAACAAGGTGAACTCCACACTAACACCTTCCACACTGGGAGGAGGACGTAATTTCCAGTTCACTTGCACGGTCTCCACCTACTGGCAAAGAACTGCGAAGCCTGGACTCTCCGAATGTGGAAGAGCAAAGCAATCCTCCTGTTTTTCTGATATTCAGTAAAGCCAGCGTGGGGAAGCCTGGGCCACAAAATGGCCTGCCTTTTCACTTCAGCTGCTCCGTAACGCCATCCTTCTACCTGTGCTGTATCACATGTAACAGGGACCTTGTTATCTACCACAGATATTTTTTTCAAAAGCCTTTTAGGCGCTACAAAAAGACTTCCAACCGTATGGAAGAGAGCCTACAGAATGTGAAAACCTGCCCATTTTCATACAACTTAAGCATTTCCTCCCTATTTAATTACACAGGAGTCAAAGCCACTTTCTAGCACAACACACCGAGCGACTTCAATATTCTTCTAGTATCGTTTTCAGCGTTCTTAGGCATCGGAGGGACATCTGCAAAACCTGTTTGCTTCCCAGTTCCAAACCAGGAGACACTAAACAAAACCAGCGCGGTTCAGATGACAGAGCTTCCCACTTCCTTACTCATGTGACGCCCTCTGGCACTACCTGAAACCCGGTTCCTGATAAATTCAGTGCTGTTCTTTGTTCTGTGTCCCTCTTCAAAACAGTTGCAGATTCAGACTGAATGGTGAATGATATGCCAAATAATACCAAACATATCAGCAGCTCCCTCCCTAGTAATCTGACCAACTGCTAAAACTTAAGAGGATGCGAGATCAAAGCTGTATGACTGAAGGAAAACTCTTTTCCCCTTTGAGCAGCCTTTTGCAATTGTGTTTTTATTAAAAAAAAGTTATTTTACATATCATTTCATTCTTGTTTTTCACTCTCAGAATAACATGTGTACTTCAACTCTTGCAATCTTTCACCTTCGCCCTAAAAGCAACTTACACCAGCCAGAAAGCCAGAGCTTACTTCTGGCAGAGATGTCAGAAGTAACAGTGTATGGATCATTTTAGCCATCATCTGAATGGCTGAAAAACTTCCTGTTCAATTAAGTCCTCCATTAATCCCTACCATTTGAATAAAATTTTCCATCTGCTGGCAGGAAGTGATAAAAGTCACACGGTCAGTAGGTTGTGGGCATTTTAACCTCTTGCAGAGGTTGCAGCTTGCAATTTAACCCCCCCTGAAACCAGATACCTGCACTTCCCATAGGGCTGGGCTTTCGAAGGCTCCTCTACCATCTGGCTATTACCAGGGACTCAACATTTCTCTTGTCAAACTAGAACATTTAGTTGCACAGTGAGAAAAAAAATAAAGACACAAAATCGCCTATATCTGCTGCAGCAAAGTGATCATTTTTGCATAGAACACCCATCCATCACATTCACCACGTTGCCAACGAAGATTACTACAGGGGGGGCAGGGAGAGGGGGAAGAGAGAGCAAGAGAATAAAATAAACATCACTATATTCCACGATGCTAAACCTGTACTATCCTTAAGTAATTCTGAAGATAAAAGAAACTTTAGCAGGTCCCATCTGCTTTTCTTGGTCTCTTCTCTTTTCCTACACCATTGTCATTTTTTGCATTAAGTTTCTCTTGGAAGCAAACCATGACCCTCTCCAGGCTTCCTCCCCAGGAGTCAAACAGCTCATTCTTGCAAGTCAATCAGGGAGATGCAGTCAATTGTCCCAGTAACTCTGTTCATGCCTTCTTTCAAGCCATGCCACATCCTGCTACCAGTCAAACTGGCCTGAAAAGGAAAGGGGCCATTCACCCCGCACCTCTTCTTTGAGGGACGCTAAATCCTGTGAGAGGGGGTTGGCTAGACTGCCAGAGCACGAAGTCTTTTGCTTCCTCCTGAATGCCAGATAAAGTACTTGGGAACTAATGATATGGATGGAAACTATGGTAACAATTCCTGTGCCACCACAATCTATAGCCTTCCCCACAGACTTTCTTTCTTTACCTGCAGTAGTAAGTATTCAATACTCTCTTGCTTCTTGCCCCATGTGTAGCACCCCCCTGCCCCAGGAGACTAGTAAAAAGATAATGTGCTTATCGAACTCATGTTGGTACCGGGTAATCATAGTAAAATCACACACAAACTACGTACACACCAGATTTATTTGTGAAATGACAAAAAGACAGTCTTCCTGAGAAGACTTTGTTCACAGAAGAGTGAGATTTATCAACACTTCATCTTCCCTAGCACCCTCCTTACTTCTGCTCTTAGGATGTGGTAGTAAGTGGAGCGTGAGCAGCCGGATGCCTGACATTTGATGGTACAACTCAGACAAACTAAGAGCTTGCTGATGGAGGAAGGGAATAGTCACGTTCCTTCTAGTCCTGCATCCTGTTGTGGACTGGCACCAGGAAGGGATGGGAACTCACTGTCCAGGCAGGAGCCAGGCAAAGGGAGTGGAACCATACTTTTCTGGAGTAGCAAACCACTGCACTGACTCACCTGCATCTTTCCACCCTAAACGAGGGGCTCAGTTTGGTTTAAACTGGTATCAGTAAGAGCTGCTGCAGAAAAAAGGTATCGTATATGCTCTTTCCTTCATCTCCAGACACATGTTCCTGCTCATGCCAGCACTAGAGCTCCTGAGACCCCATAATCAGCTGGCTGAAAAAGTCAATCTAGATGAAAATTAATTTATAGGTTGATTTTTTTTCTTTGTCTGGTTAGGTTTCACAAGCACAGTAGCACTGGTGTTGGCACAAAAGAGGTGGCAAGAACTCACAGGAGGGAAGGACTGCCTTTTCCAGTAGCAGCTTGCATTAAGATCAACCTAAGCTGACTGAGAAACACATTAGTTATTGAACTGTAAAATGTGAACGGAAAATGTGCCTGGCAGCAATGCCAGTGTAGTCCCCTTTGCTGTCAACCCTTTTGCAACAAGGAGCCTAGTCTCCATGAAGATTTTGTTGCAAGGTAGACGAATTTGGATGGTTTGGGTTTTTTCACATGATAATCTTGGGGGTTTTAGGGTTTCTTTTATTTTGTTTTTTTTGAAGCAATGACAAGGTCTGATTTCCTGCATTTCTGCCCCCATGGGCAGATCACCGACCATTCTTCCCTGTACCATCAAGCAAAGCACCAGCTTACAAACATTTAAAATAGGAAAGAGGACAGCATCCCAGATGCTATCTACATTGACAGCAATGCTGCATGAAAGCTGGGCACTTGCTGATCTAGGCCAGCACCTCCTGCCAATGCCTGGCCTGAGGGGAAAACCTGATAGCGAGGATGAAGGAATGGCCCTGAAGGCAGACCACTTGTAATTTCCAGGAACACACGCTGGCGACAACCTTAGGATCACATTCAACAGGTGTCTCTAAAAGTCTAAACACACTCTGATAATTAATTTCATACTTAAAAAGAAGACCGCCTTCAGCCATTTTAACCTGCTAGTAACCTGTCCTGTCACAGGCAGCAAGATGCCTTCCTCTTATCGCATTGCATTACAAACTCAACCTGGCACTGAAGTACTTCCCGCTGTATATGTACATACACACGTCAGCCTGCTCTACACTGCTCACACCTAGTCTCAAATGTGAACTGTGACACCGAGCCTCAAAATGTGATAGCCTCAGTGACCACCTTGCTCCTCGCTGCATCCTAGTACTTCTATTTGCAACCTGATCCTCCGTAACAGGTTGCATACCTAAGCTTAAACTTCTTCCCAGATCTGCACTTTTCACAGAGTATCCTCGCAGAAGAGAGGTTCTTCCCCTGTCACTCCAGCTGGCTGTGTCTATCTCTTAAATCCCACTGGAGTCAAAACTGCCTCTGCCATAGCCCATCGGTAGTGTCTGCTCAGCGCCGTTACCGTGGCTCTGGCTCTGGGAGACAGGAGGCCGCTCAGCAAGGAAACCTCACCTCACTAAACACAGTCTTGTAAATCTGTCCACAAAGGTTCAAAACCCTGTGGTGCTTCCTGATGCCGCCTCTCCTACTTGACAGCACTGAGCCGATGTCTGGTCACTGATTTACTGGGAGTCCTCAGGCAAATCGCTTTGCTTTTCTGTCCCTTTACCAGGTTGAAATTAGATGTTGATTCAAAGGAGGACAGGCAGAAAGATTAAAATCCTATGAAAAATGGTCTGTGCGTGCACCCACATATGTTTCAATCGGATGAGAACGTGAGGCCAGTTTGCCACATGGCTGTGCAATAGGTCATGGCAGAGTGTTCCCACTCAGGAGCGGCAAGGAATTGGCAATTACTTCATCTGGGACCGCCAAGTGAACATTTGATGAACTCGCAGCACCAGTTCGTTTAGCTCTCAAAAACTGTGCATCTGAAAGGCAATTGGTAAAAACACCATGCGAAATCCTGCCGAAGAACGAAAGAAGTAAAACTGGAAAGAGCACTTGAGCAATAACAGAAAGCAGGCAGTAAGGCCAGGAGCAATAAAGTAAAACATTGTGAGGGAGCGCAAAGAGCCGTCAGTGTGTTCATGAAAGGGGAAGTTACCTGAAAATAAAATGGAAATCCTGCAGGGACCAGACAACTGAGGAGAGAACGGCAATGCAGCCAACAACACACTTGATTAGAAAACTGCAGAAATCTGACAAAAATATGCAATCCTTTTCATAGCCAGCCAACCACTAAGCCACAGGTAAACAAATGCGCAGAGGATTTCATAAACCCCCGGAGTATTTTCTCAATTTTAAATTATATTAATTATGGGTTCAGTAGCTAGGGATACTGTTCAAAATAACAAACAAATGCAACCACAGTGGGTTGTGTAAGCAACTGCCCTTAGCACTAAAGGAAATCTTAATAGCTTGAAGGTGAGAATTAAGTCAACAAAGTCAACAAATAAAATAAATGCATCTTTTATCACACCATTACCAAGGGAAGAAAATGCCAAAAGGCAGAACTAGAGATGCTTCTCTTGAGGCCTTGCTGGCAACACAAGATTGCCCCAATTTAATTAAATAAGTTTTGTTAAATCAGTTCAAATCCATGTGGACTGTTATGGGTTAAGAGTAGGTTAAACCAGTGCCTTGTCGACAGATAAATCAAAAAGACAGCCTGTCCATACAGCCTCTTGTGTCAGTTTTACTTCATTAATTTAAAAGCTACATCTTAAGTTAAATTAGCGTAAACCATCTAGAAATCTCAGCAAAGCACCACCACCAAGACTTGAATGATTTTGGATCAGTAAATCCAAAATCACGTCTAAAGCTATCCTAGATTCCAGCCCACCTAACTCCACGATGTGTCTTTCTGGGATGGCTTTCTACTGCAGGAGGAGGCAGGTTTTGTCTTAGGTAGAAATTAAAGCTACAATTCCATCTCTAAATATTCAAATTCTAGTCTTAGGAAAGGGTACTGACTCCAACTTCACATTTTGAATGTATACATGCAATATTAAAAATACACCAGATGGAGACATCCCTGGTCTTATACAGGGTTCAGAATCTAGGTATGAGTTTTGACAAACGTGCTAATCTATTTTTTTATGCATTCACCAAGGCTCTCCCCACCCACGAGGGACTCCTCGCAGCCAGGCAGCTTGAAAAGTGTTCCAGCTTTTCCAAGCATCACTGTTATATAAATCTGCGAGATCAGAAGCTACACTAGAAATAACTGGCTCACTCACAATATCCCTCTTCATAGCCATCGTGTGACCTTAGCCAGCACGACATGACTGATCTGGTTCACAAAGCGTTAAGCTGAATAAAATTATACTATATAGGTAAGTTTTACTTTAGTCAATGTTTTATACATGTATCTACACGCACTCACACATGCACATATACATATATATAATCTGCAATAAAAAGCAAGGACTGGAGACAAAGATCAGAAATATGAATAGACGATTTTTAGATTACTATAATAAGCTTTGCAGAAGGGTATTTCATAATTTAATGAGATAATAAACCATCATAATTAACTGCATTTTATATGCCTCTCCCCTTCCCTGAGGGGAAAGAAAAACTTTAAAAACAACCAAAAAACAAAACTCAACACTCCTCCAGACTTAGCAAGGAACCCATCCTTCCAAACCTGTGAACCAGACACCGTAATAACTGCAAAACATGCCTCTGAGGGAACGGAGACTTTAAGCCCGTTTCCAGCTCTAGCCCTTTAAGCAAGGTTTTCTAAATCCAAATGAAACCAATGGAGTGCCATAACCTTCAAAGTGCAGATGCAAAGCAAAGCAGCTGTTGTCGCTCATGTCTTCGCCCAGCATTAGGAGTGTCAAATTAAAGACCACTCACTTTCACTAAGCAGTTTCCTTAGAAGGATTTAGCAGCCAATTATTACATACAATCATTTCCCTGAAGAAATGCGGTTTCAAGGCGAAAACCTCCCTCGTTTTCGAAAACCTGCAGGGGGGTAGATAATGAACTATGTCTTCTTCAGCGAGGCAAGAGAAGCGGAAAAGATCTACAGTGTCAATCCCCACAACAGTGGCCATGAGGTTCCCTGGGCTGTAGGGGACAACCAACCAGTCAGGACAGCTTTTGCTCTACACTCCTCTCTCAGCAGATAGCAGGGAATTCTCTACAAGTATTTCTTGGCAATATGTCCATGCTCCTCATTCCATTTAGTGAAAGAAAGCCGTGCACAAGGCACAGTCTTTGGATCAGCAATAGCTGACCCAGAACACCAATATTCCTGATCTAGACAGCTGCGATGGAAAGCGAAAGGTATCAAGAGCTAGGGTTCACAGTTATTTAAACTAATTGTTTGAATACTACTATAAAACAAAGTGCTGCTCTCCCCTTCCTCAACTTGTCACACTTCTAGACAAGAAATACAAAGAAAAACTACAGCACCTTAATTTATAGAATCCTGGGGGGAAAAATGGAAAAA
>VXBO01006107.1:0-94236 GCA_013400135.1 Rhinoptilus africanus | reverse complement strand
GGGGGGGGGGGATCAGTCTACAAATATTGTGCAAGTAGCACTATAAATAGGAAAACTGAATTAATCAGCTTCATAACACAGTAGGGAAACAGCAGTTACTGGAAAAGTGTGGGCTAAACTGAAGTTTCCCAGTGCTAAGAGCAACTCTGTGTAGAGGGTGTGATACTGAAGCGAATCTGCTTGTGGCACGGCTTGGGGAAACCAGAGCTGTTTGTGCATTAGGCAGTAGGACGCAGTAGAGAGTGGGGGCTTTTTAGGAGAAGCATCGAGGGTCTACAGTACGTGAAATGCAGCGCAGGTGAACTGCAACTGTTATCAAAGGGGACTTTAGATGGCTAAAGTAATATTTTATCCAGAAGAAATCGGTTTTTAATGCTACCTGCAAGAAAAGAATGACTATTCCCTTATTTCCTATAAGAAATATAAATCTGCAAGAAAAAATAAAGTCCTTTAAAGTGGGGGCGGGGGGGGCCCAACCCCAAAACCCTTCAGAAACTGCAACTTTCACAATAAGAACTCCAGCAATTCTACCAGCAATTCTACCCAGTGCATGGCATGGGAGGGCTCTGGGATGACACTAGTCAGGGGCTGGCTGCTGCAGATGTCAGTAAGCAGTTTGTTTCCATCACTAACCCAAGATGCCTGTAGCATCACCAGTGATACTATGTTCATTGTTTACCAGAAAACACAACTGTCTTAGCTTTTATTAGCTGGCATTTCTCAAGGTTCTCTGCCTTTATTTTTCTCTCCCTGGTATAAATGAGCACATTTACGAATAATACAAAAAATACAGGCTATGGAGAAAATGAACCTCACACTGTGGGATGTTCATTGTGTGAGACTGGAAAATTTAAAGCAATGATAAACACATTAAGTTACGTTTCACGTATCATTAAGTAATGCCGAAATCTACCCTTAAAACAGGCAACTCGATAATGCGGCCCTCCCGGCAGAGGGGCAGTCCCCCAGCAGACACGGTGAAGCGCCGCACTGCATTAGATAATAACATTTTCCAGAGGAATGAGCAGAGCACTTTCTGCGATGCACAGGGAGCATACAAGCTGTCACTGTGCACTCAGCGGCACCTTCTACAGGGACCGTGTCGCGGAATCAAGTAACTCGTGGGTGTATTGAAGGAAGAGTGAGTGACATCCAAGTAGCATCCACGTATTGAAATGCAGGTAGTGCCTACCATCACTGCATCATCTAATTAAAATCCACATGAACTCAAAGCGACACCCATCCAGGGGTAAATGACTCTCACATAAGCACCTCAGCTATTACCTTTGCCAACCTATCAAGCTCGTAGAGCGCAGCTTTGCACTGCAACACCCCCTTTCTGCACCAGCTAAATGCCACTGATTTATACACGTGCTGGCATAAATATAGAAGGAGGGGGAGAGAAACACAGAAAGCCATCTCATCCCCTTGAAGAACTCCCAAGGGCTTGTCAACTGATGGGGTGTGCTGCTGGCATTGAGTATTGCCAGTGCTCAGACCCTTCTTGCTCCGTCTTTCATCCACCCCAGCAAAGTATCTGAAAATCTTCATAAATCCTCCCTCTGATAGTCAATCTAGAAAATAACCACTGCAACACACTGCTTTGGAGCTTTTCATTTCTACGCTCATTAAAATAATTAAGGAACTGAGACTGACATTAGGTTTTTTGTGGGGTTTTCCACGTCCTCGTTAAAAGGTTCCATGGCCGACATGACTCAGAAATTTAGAGCTCATTATACAGAACCACCTAAATTAGTATTCCGTTCATGGGCTTAATAGGTATTTAAGCAATGTAAGAGACAGGTTTTGTTTTGTTCTTTTTTAATTGATAGAATAAACTGTATTCAAATGCTCAGAAAGTCTCACTTGTCTGCTAAGAAGAGAGAGATGAATGAGCTGAGCACAAACAGTCCTAGGACTCTTTGTTGCCAATAAGGCAAATGAGACCAGTGGGTTTCCTCCTCCACCTCCAAGCCTTTCATAATTAAAGTTAGCAGCTCACCTAATGTTCAGGAAATGCCGTAAACATTTGTTTCCATTAAGGCTTATATTGGGAAACCACGCATATTCTGTTGAACAAAACCTAGTAGAAAAACACTTCAGTAGAAAAGGTTGGGATGGTCCAAAGAAAGCGCAGAGTAAGGAACAAACAAGGAAGAAAACAAAGCAGAAAAGTCAACAACTAGTTCATGCATCCTGGACCATATAATCATCATTAAAGTAGTACAGACAGGAACACAAACACAAAAATTTTCATATAAAATTACAGCAAACCTTCAGAAGAGCAAAACATTATTCATGCTACATTAAAAACAAGAACCAGAGTGGAAAAAGCAAAAAAGACTCTGCTCCTCTTATTAATTATTATTGGGGGGAAAAAAATCCAGGCAGGCAAGAGAAGACTTTCTTCTTCCTATGTTTTATTTGGGACTATGAATAACACTACCCTACATCTTTCAACAAATGTCTTTGAAGTGCTGCCTTCTTGATATCTGAAGTAAATGCTGTAATATTGAAGGGGCAAGCAAGGGAACAAATTTCTGCACAGACATTACCCTTGCCCTACAAACTTACTAACTAGTAGAAAAAATATTTTTTCTTCTGGAAGCACCTTGCTAGAAAGCTTCCTGTAACTTCCAACACAAAAATGGTGCTTGATTTAACAGGGTGTTCTATTTTGTAATGGCAAAAAGGATCCTTGAAGGTGTGCATGTCCTCCAGCCTCCTCTTAAAGAAATTTTTGTCGGTTTGCTTTTCTAAAAGATGTGTCCCTGAGCAGTGAGAAGAGTCTTGTAAAAAAAGCACACCCAGAGGACAGGAGAGATCGGATCAAGCCGACAGTATCAGGGCCTGGAAATCTGCCCAGATACTGAAATATTGTTGTCTGTCCTCATGTCAAACCTGACTTCAGCCCAAAGAGCCTGTAAAAATTGTTATATGAAGATACAGTATATCAAGATTAAATTCAGACTTCCTTTCAGGAGACAGAGTAACAAGAACTTTAACAAATTCCCTTTTAACTTGCCTTTATGTTGATAATTAGAAATAACGATGTGTGACAGAACTGCACTTCTAACAGCCTCAGAGCTCAGTCTTAGGAAAAGGATCTTCCTCTCCAAGAGCTGAGAAGAAACAAGAAACAGCAACAGGCCCAGACCCTGCGCCTCTCACCCATCCCAGCCCAGAATTTTCCTTCCTCCGTGGCAAATGGACCAAGTATTTCAGCAATGACCTGTCAGTGTTTTCTAAAAACTGGGACATTAGCATACAGCTGCATCCCTAGGCTGGCAGAGGCCTTTGAACAGCACGTAAAAACCCGACAGAGAAGCAAATCAATCTGAAGCCTTGAACTGAAGACAGCATATAACACCAAAGAATGAGAGAGACACAGCTAAAGCAGTTAAGTTTCCTGAAACTGGACAGTTTCAGAGTAGGGGTTGGGGATCTAGTGCTCAAGAAGATGCAGCTGAGAAGCTGAAAATAATGACCATAATGTGGTGTAAAGTTCCATATTGGGAAGTTTCTATGAAGAGGAACACAACGCGATTTAGGAAACATGGTGTACTTTTGTTATCTGAGCTATTTTCATTGAATTACCCTGTAAGACCAAGTAAAAATGTAAAGAAGAGATGATTCTATTTTTACTAGGAATGACACATACTCTTTGTACTCCCATTGAATTAGTAACCTTGCATATAAGCTATAGTTTCAGAGGCAACAATGCAACATAGACCTTCAACACCAATACATACTCAGCGCAAAAGGCTTTGAACAAACAATCCTGTAGGTGAAGAGGACATCTTTCTCTGCCACTAAAATTATCAAGTACCCAACAAGCATGAGACCCAGATCCGTGGCCCCCCATTCAATAATTAATTTCTCAGAGGTCACACTGCCCAACTTCCAACAGAGGCAGCAAGCCGACATAAGGCAGCCTGGGGAAGTACATGGCAGAGAGTATGTGGCATCACTTTCTGATGGTCCATTCTGTGGTGTAAAACTCCAGCATACACAGAATAACAGAACTGAAAAGGAAAATAAATGAGATTTTTTTCCAGATTCTTCAGGAAAGCAGAAGGATATTCAGCAGGGCTACTCCAAGTGCAGTTAAAACCAGGGGCACTTAATTTACAATATTCTTCAGCCTGCAGACATCTTAGGAAAATGTCTGACCTACTGAAATCAATAATGAATAAGCACTGTCTTTCAGTGGATACAGGAGTTAACTCCTGTTATTTAAAAATGCATTTGAATGCAGTTGTGCTGATAAAGCACTCTCAAAATCCTCCTTCCAGATATAATTTCTTGTTTATTTATGAATATCTGTGTTAATTTAATATCAGAACAAGGAAGTGGAGACATAAATACATAAATCCAAAAATAACCACATACAGACATATAAAAAGCATATAAATAAATAATTTATTTTTACTTTAGTCTTCAAAACAATAAACAAATATTACTCTGCTCTGAAATTCCTCAAAACTCTGCTAATTAATTCTGAAGGTGGAAGAGAGATACAGTTATTAAGTGATGTGCAATGCCACACAGTATGACAAGATTTTGACCATTATATGCCCATTCCCTACCCTGTACCTACTGTACTAGGCTTGGAGATATTGTGGGTTTATTGCACGAAGAGCAAGAAATGTTTGAATTCATGTTCTAGTTAGGGTCCTGCAACTGTAAGCTTCAAGGAAGAAACAACCTTTTTTTCATGTGCTCTTTTTCTGAATTACTCCAGTTATTTCTCCTGATAAGAATAGCGTGGCCTTTACTCAAATGCTATCTCCCTCTGTTTTTCCATTTCTCATCTTATTCACCTTTAAAGTTTATTTTGCAGTCCATCTGGAAACTGGAAGCAATTAAATACTCTTAAACTGGTACGGCATGTCACATGTATCAAGATTAAATTTGACAACAAGATTTCTACGTAACAAAAATTAAATAAAACAGATAAAAACCAAACCTTGATTGCACGGCAGCATTTGCCTAGGTATGACTCAATACTTACAATCTAATTTTCAGGTAATGAGAGGATACCATAGGCCTAGAGACATAAAAGCGAGGTTCTCAGAAATCGTGCCACACCTGGTTTATCTTCTTGTTCTCTTACAAATCAACTGAGTGGGATGAACTAGATTTCAAGAAAAATCAATATTGGTCAATTTTTCTAGCATAAGACAAACATAAAAAGTCCAAGCACACCAAGATACTGCAATTAGCAGGCCGGCTTGGTTTCAGGCTTCTGACCTAAGAGTCAGGGGGGTTGAAAGATTTCTCAATCCCTGTTAAGAAAACTTCATGATTTTCAACATGCAGGTGTAAAGAAGACGACACTAAAAATAGAAGTAATCAAGAAAGTCCCAGCTGCTCACTTTCACAGCAAACTAGATGTATGCAAAAGAAAAACATGAGACTCCCTTCTACAAAAAAAAAAAAAAAAAAAAAAAAAAGAGTTGATTAAAATTTTAGAGTAATTTATTTTTAAATACACATTTTGCTTGACAACTTGCAGAACAAATTGTCACAGGGCCAGGAATAATTTAAGGCATAATAAAGAGCACAGAATACAAAAAGGGTTTCAGAGTCTCTCCCCCACCTCACCAGGAAAGAGGAATGACCAAGAGAGACGAGGTGTTTGCTTGGTTAGAATAAATCTGAGAGCAGTGGTACCCCCGAGGGCTGAGCAGATCGGGGCAGCCTGCCACCACCCGGAGGGGTTGACGCCTCTCCTCTTCATCTTTCTATCCATGGCCACCTCTGCTGGGCTCACTGAGGCACCCAAGGGACCTGTCCCTGAGACCAGTCCCACTAACCTAGCAGAAAACCATCTGCCTTTGCTTTGGGTAGATGGAAAACTGTGCCAGAACCAGCATAAATGGGGTCAGGGTGAGCATGGCTCCTCCTTATCATGTATCCCCTGGCTGCATAGCGGGCCATTAGGCTGTAATTTCAACCCAGCACTCTCAACAGGAGCCAAAGTGATTTGCATTATTGGACCAAGAGCCCAAGGTAGGGTATTTATGCAGTTGTAAAACAGAGGGACTTCTCAGTAGTCTCCTGACTGTGGAAAGCCACAAATGACAGTGCTCAGCAGACCAAAGGAAAACAGTGCAACATTGCAATCCATAATCACCTAGGGCAAGATCTACCTAAAGAAAAGAGGGAAAACCTCTGAAGATGCAGCTACTGTAAGAAGCAAGTGTTCATCAAAACAGCAGTGCAGCTATACCAGTTTTCTGGGTGGGATGTCCCCTCATTCAGGTAGTTGTGGTAGAGAGAGCACATTTCAAATCTCTAAGTCAATCAACAAACCACTGACACCAAGTGAGACTATGCTTCCCCAAGGCAAGGGGTTCAGAAATACAATAGCACACGTGCAAAGGAAAATATCCTATCGCAGAATAGCCAACTAACCAAACATCCTCGTTTCTGTTAAAGCTGGAATATATAAAGCTGTACAAAGGCTATCAAAATTGTGATGAAGTGCAAAGAAAAGTCTCTCAGATTTAAAAGGCTAATGATGTGTTTTCTCAAGTTTTCATTTCTTCACCAGAGAAATTTTAACTTGCACCAGAACATGTTTATACTGAATTTCAAAAGCTGCCATTTAAAATAAATAAATTCTAAAAGCTATCCTAGACACTCAGCATACATACATACACACACACGTTACCAGTTAATTCATTTTGCAGAATTATGACTCCAATGAACAGCTCTTCAACTGTGAAGAAAGATCAAATCAGATAATAGCTCCAGGAGTGACCCTTTTAACTAGGGACCTCCTCACTCTCTACTCATACCCCAAAGTTTTCATTAATATAAATGAATATCTATGGGATTTCATGAAAGCGAAAGCATTACAGGCAAATGACATGTTGCAATAGAAGAGATACTAGAAACTAGGTCTGTACAAAATCTACTTACTTTATTGAAAAGATAAATAACAGCTGCAGGAGCTTGAGTAAAGGAGGAGGGCATGGGAGAAGAGGAAGAGTGGACAGTCATCTCCATAGTAACTACCACTATGAAACTCAGGGGAGAACTTGTCTGAAAGCTGAAAGAAGGATGCTACCAGTGGAAATAGGCTGTAATATAACTAGAAGGAAAAAAAGAAAAAAAATCCAAACTTGCAAATTATTTGCCACATGGTCAATGATCCCTTAAGCTTTAGTTTACTTAATCAGAGCCAAGAACAAATACCAAGAGAGAAAAGCAAAGAAGGAAAGCTTAAAATCAAAACATAATGATGACATGGCCATTACTGTACAAATTATTTAACAATAAACATACCACTTAAAGAATAAAAATACAAACGTTCAGGTTAAGAAGAAAAAAAACGATTAGCTTCCCTCAGGAAATCCTGTGCTACTGGATGCAGTAATGGATGAAAATAAAGGAAAAGCACTATACCAGCATAAACTAGGCCATATATGTAAAATGCCTGTGATTTTTCTATCAACACAAGACACCCAAAAAGATTCCAGAGAAGATATTTACAGTAAAAAAGATCTATGCTTTTCAAATTCAGTTCAAAGCTGGAAAACTCTTACGCTCCCAAGCCTCAATGCCAGTGACAAGAACTGCCCCAATTCTGACCAGTGCTCACACCACCCTACATCTCTCTCATCCGTCTGAGTGTCTTGTGACCCACTCCCTACTTGGGATAACATCTTCTTTGATCTGACCCATAACAACACTAACACACGCACTGCGGTCAAGTTTTGGTGAATCAGCAGCCACCCACGCTCACACTGCCATTTGCAAGGAACATGTCAAGAATATATTCCTACCACTCACACATTGTCCAGATCAGCCACAGGAATAAATACAGAATAAGATTTCCTGTAGCTTAGTGTATGCCAAACCAGCATACAGTATAAATATAATCTTAAAATACTTGTTAAAAAAAACCCCCAAGTGTACTTAAAACTCAATGTTAGGATACACTTACACTTTAAAATATTGGAATGGTCCTCTGCTTGTTTTTTTAATATCATTATCTTTGCAGAGCCATAGGACAACATTATTCCAACCCAGGATGCGTTTTAACACATACAAAACACTCAGATCAGAGTTGTAGCAGAAATGATGTTGTATGCAAACAGCCTGTGTTAAACCTCTCAATGTCCATAAAAAGAAACTAGATGCTTCCCATCACCAGTTTGCTTCAATATTAGTTAAAACATAAACTGGGTCTTACAGCGCTTATTGGCAAGATCTTTGGAGATCATGTTTGGAAACTGGAGAAGCTATAGTAATGCAGCCTACTAAATCAAATCCAGCCCAGCACAACAAAACGTACAATTTCTTCTGGCAAGCCAGCCTTACAGTCCAAATGTTAGACTGAATTAAAAGATTAGTAGCCCACTATTACTACAAAGTAGAAAACAGCAAAAATCCTCAAGACTATACTTCCAACATCCTTTGTCTCCTAATCTTTCAAAAGACCACTGAAAAGTGGCCTTACTTCATAAAATTGTTACTAAGTTTAATCTCCGCAAACTACTTACAGACAAATATTAACACATTTTACATCTTTATTTCAGGAACAAGTTTCTACTTTTCCATTTTTGGCCTTTTACTCTTGCTAGAATTATTTTTATCTGTCAGTATCTTTTTAAGCTTAAAGTTTAATTTTATGCAAAAAAAAAAATCTGTTTCATTTAATTCTGAAATCTGTCTCACACTTGATGGTGCTGACTGTTTTCTCATTAAGTAATCACTTCTTTTTCCAAAAGAATAAGACAACTGCAAATCCTAGGATGGCTAATTTCTACGAATCAAAATTTTAAAATAGAACCTCATTCTTTAAAATAACCTAACAGAAAAAAATCATGGCATTGCCATGATCTTCAAAGTACAATTATATGCCTTTTTTTTCTTCCTGTCTTTGATTTTAACTTCTTTGGAGGGGAATTATGAAATGAGGAATAAGTGGAAAGACACTCATTTGTAATACATGTGAAGGGTAGGGTTGGGTTGGGTTCCCCCCACATTGACTCATGGAGTAAGCAAAGCTGTAGCAGATCTCATGGGTCTCAATGTTTGTTTGGCAAGGATGCAACATTTTACTTACAGGTAACACGACACAAAGCAAAAGAACATATATATTTCAAGTTATCCATGGTTCCACTATTTAGGATGAGAAAGCCTGGCTGCGGAACAGCAGCAACAGCCAGAAACAGCTAAGGGCACAGCAACAAGCCCATATCTGCCAACATGACAAAATCCCATGGAACACTCACCGCATGTAACATTTCTTCTGAACATTTCTTCTTTGGGAAGAAAAAACACTGGCTGTCCAGATACAGTCCTGTACAGAAAATGGTTATAATACTAACCTGTCTTGTTAAAATGCCACCTAAGTAGATTGTCCATAAATGCCTTACTCTTTGGACAGGAGAGTAATAGAAAGATAATTTTGAGAGGAACAAAGTCAAGAAGCTTTTAAAAAGGATTAAATTGGACAGGTGGCCATCTCCCCCAGATCTCAGCAGCAGCAGCAGCCTGGGCACGGGGCTGAGCCATCAGTCAGTAGCTGAACTGTAATATCAAAGTAAGAGAAGGCCAAGCAACAGCAGAGATGCACGTGGAAAATGACAGAAGAAATCAGACACGGCAGAGTTATGTTAGCCCAAATATCATGCTAGAGTCTTATACAAACAGTGCATCAAAAAACTTCTTGCACACTGACACACAAATTTGATTGGAAAAAGTGCCTTTCAATACATAATCAATTATTCCCTGCTTTGGTTCAGAACAACCTCTCCCTGGTAATTAACCAGTCAACATCTGGCCTGTCATAACACAGGGGTGAGACATATGAATAAAGTGAATGACAGCAGAGATGCATTATCAAGCAGCTGAAAGAGCGTTTGCCATACACAGAACCACAGAAACAACTGCACCAGTCCAGACTAGCTTTGGAAACTCCCCTCGTCCCTCAGGGGACGAGCCCAAGCTCAAGGTCATGAAGACCTCCTCCTGCAACTCTGACTTCTGAAGAGATGGTGGCAGGTGAGGAGAAGCGAGTTTGAATCAGACATTGCTTAACACTTCTCAGCTGCTATAAATCGTACCTTCAAAACTGTTAAATCACTGCTTGGACAAGTTATTTACATAGATGTCTACCCACAAAGTTAAAGTATACTGGGATGCTTGTATCTTGTTATATCTTGCCTGCTGGATAGCAGAATCCACGTCAACAACTTCTGTTTGTTCCTTATGAAAGAACATTAATCACCTGATCTTTTCCCTTTCAAACTACATAGAATGATCTCCTTGACTTCCACAGTAAAGCAGGTAATCTGTCTTTTTACTATTCCTGCGCAAACCCACTCCAATGGACTATTATTGTTGTCCTTATAAGGCTGGTTATTTAAATATAAATGTGCTGCACTAAAGATATGTTCTACTCATATCAGAATTTCCAGAGGGGTTAAAAAAAAAATCAAAATTACCATACATAAATCTTACTACCATTTGATTTTATTGTGGATCAATGTAGTTCTTCATAAGTAAACAACTAATGCAAATTTGCATAGCCTACTGAAATTAGAAAAAAATAACAGAAGCACCTGGTTGATAAGTGGGATTACATTATGTGGCAGCAGGCAACAGCTGAACACAAATACATTATACAGCATTTCAATTAGTGAAAAGACTATTCACTAAAAGGCCCTGGAAAAACACTTTGATATTATGAGCAGTCTCCCACTTTCACACCTGAGTCACAATACACCGCTCTCTCCATCACCTACAACACTGAGGAGAAATCCCTCACAAACTTACATACGTGGGAATGGGATCGACCTTGCTTTACGTCTTGCATGGAAGGTGCTAAGTCTAGTGATAAAGAGACTGTTCATAATTAACTATAAAAACAATTTGTAAAAAAAAAAAAGAAACTAATCCTGAGCCCCCTCAATTTTTTGACAGCTCTGCTGCAAGAAAGTCTATTGCAGCTCAATTTAAAAAGTATATCTCACTAAAAGAAACCACTTAAATTAGCAGCTTGCCTAATACACAGAAGCTTGCGTACCCTTGACAGGCTTTTTTTTGTGCTGCGGGTGCAATACAGCTCTGCCAGCCTGGCAGCTGTGTGGCCACCAGCCAAAGGAGACCAGTGTACTTGCCTTCTCCTCCTTGGCCATGTTTGAGAAACCTTGACACTCATCTTGCCCCCACAGTGAGCCAGTTCAGGGAGTTAAACTGGTATGTAAAAATAAAAAATGTTTAAAAAGAGAAACAGGAAAATGGAGCAGGCAGCAGTGAGCCAGCTCAAGGTGAGAGGCAGGAGCACATCCCATGGATTGCCCTTGCTGTAACACACAACCACACTTCTGATTGGCACATATTTGAGACCGTTAGCAGAAAGCTGCTATATTAATTAAAGGCCTCAGAAGATTCCTAATAAGCAATTTCTGGCTAATCTATCTGTGGCAGCTTAAAACACTACTGCTCCCCAGTGCGCTGTCCCTTTCTCCTGCTGCCAGCAACCTTCCCTGTGGCAGAACTGGACAATGTGTCTTCTGGGAGCTGCGCACACCCTCGGTCCAGGGGGGAAAATGCATCTGCTCAGCTGCTCCTGCAAGGGTGGGAGATTTCTTCAACACTATTTGTCTTCTAAATTAAACAAACCTCTTTGTCTCCCTTAATGGAGAAAATATTTAAACATTCAGTAGAAAAAAAAAAATTAAACCTTAATGACTATTAAAAGCAGTCAAGCCACTCCCTCTTCTCACATTCTTCTATTAACAGAACTTTTATTATAAAAGACAACGGCATTTGTGCATTTGGCAATTCCTTGTGTGCATTTCTGGGAAGGGGGCCATGTAAATGAGTAGCCACCTGATTAGTAACAGGAAACAAGCAATAGCCTGCTATCACCGAAGATTAACATACTGTCACATCAAGTCTGCTCCGCACATGTCCCTTGGGTAAGGTGAGCAAGTGTTGCTAGAAAATATATAGCTGTCTCTGTACACTGTTATTAATTGCCAGTGGTTGTAGTCTTAAGAGCTGCCCATAAAAACGTACAAGCATCCAGACAGTGACTCAAACACCTTTGGCCTGTTACCTATTGACCTTCTCAACTAAGAATCATAGCTGGAAATTGGAGATTCACACCAAGAAGACGCAGCTACATTGAAGTTACATTTCTCCTTCAGCAATTATCTTTTTTACGTTTTTTAAAATGCATGGTCTTTACCTATCTCTCCCAAAAGCCTTGGAGAAACTAGCAACTGCTCTCACTTACATGGGAGTTAGACAGCAACACATTACACAACAGATTCAGCCTAACATTAGAATGCTTAGCTTTTGCCAAATGTTAGAATAACACTGACACCTCTTTACTGGCTGAAAGTAGTAAATATTACTACTCAGGATTAACCCTTTGCTTCCCCACCCCAGGCATGGTCACTTGTAATAGACACAGCTCAGACCAAAGCAAGTATTGTCCATTCTTTGAGTGGAAACTCAAACAAATCTAAGTATTTTGAAGCCTGAGCTTGCCAGTACTGCCACTGCGAATGCTCCTTAAACCCTGTTTATTCTTTAAGTAGGGCTTACAATTTTTGGACTGATCTCGAGACTTTACACGGGCAAAGCTGTACATATACTTCTTCTCCTCCTTACCACCACCAAGCTATCAGAGCTGAAACCTGCAGCATCACAAAATGGCAGGCTGCATGTTTTTAAGTACTGTTCCATGCTTTTTGTTGCAATTTTAAAAGCTACGCCTAAAAAGAAACGGAGATGGGACTTTTCCCATTGGCTGAAAACCTGGCTATGAGGGAAGCTTCCTCCAGTTCCCAGAGAGCAAAGGCGTTAATTACTGACAAAGTACCTACAAAAACTAGTTGGAGCCATTAGAAAGCCTGTTCCATCAAGTGAGTTTCCGAACAAAATCTCCAATATTATATTAAATCAGCATACTTTCACCAGGAACCGCAATCTTTCCTCCCATCATCATGCTCTCTTTACAGCACGTGTGGCTCTTCAATCAAGTTCTGTTACTAGGAAAGGGGCTGAAAATAGAAAAAAAAAAAAATGGGTGAGATAAACCTGAAGCACTGCTTGGCTGGGGGTTCTACTATTGTGCTATGCAGCTTGGCATGCATGTGTGAAATAAGGAATACTCAGCAGTAATGCCTTCACTGGTCAACAGGCCAGCTGGTAGGGATTTGCCTCCCTCACAGACACTTGTCAGCACCTATCTACAATGAAGTCCTTTGACACAAGGAAAACCTACACCAGAGATGGCTGCATTGTAAGACCACAAGGCAGTGCTCACTGCTAGCAAACTCACCCTCCACTCAGCTTGCTATGAGAATTGGCACTTGCTATTCATCCAGGCTCTCGTGCAAATCCTCTCTGAAACAGGAAGAGTTTGGATCAACTATAAATGCAAATCAAACACACACATGCATGAACCTATCTCCCTATAACGTGACCTGCTCTAGCAGGGGTAAAAACACTGCCAGATCAATCCACTTAACTACCTGACCTGGGGGCCAAAAGATTGACAGACATGATGGCTAGGAAGAGGAGGGAAGAAGAAACCAGGAAGAGACTGTTTGCCTCCACAGCATCAGCCTGCCATTACACTGAAGAACTGCAAGGTAAAACCAGAGTGTTAAACTACTAAACAAACTGGAGCCCTTTACAACAACCTCCCTTATTTACTATGCTTACTTGCTTAGCACTCTATTTCCATCACTGGTGTGAAATGTGGGCGACCTATTCCTCTAGAAGATGACAGGTTCAAATTTCAAAAGAAACATTTCTGCCATACACCAAAAAAAAAAAAAACCAACCCAAACCCCACAACCCATAAAAAACTAAATAGTAACTTGCATCCATGCATGGTTTAAACACCACAGGAAACCTGGTACTCAAAACTTACTGTATTATATAGACCAAGTTCCAAACACATATGCTTCACTAATCCCTAAAATCATTTCACTGCATATACCACTAGCGATATGCCACAGTATTTCAAGAAGACAAATACTTGTTTGGGGGAGGGGAAAACACTGCATGAAGTACATGCTAAGTGTATTTTAGTACAAGAGTACACCCAGCTGAACAGACAATTGAAAAGTTTGATTTTGAGGAAGCCCAGGAAGAAGACAAGGAGGGCACTATTTCTCAAAAACTGATGAGCTGAGGCAGTGAACTCACAGATCCCATTTCAGTTCCATCCCCCCTCTTCATCCTCATGCATATCCTTTGTCCACCTGATATTCCTGGCACAACTCTTTGTGGGATCCCAAGATGACCCGGATTGAGGAAACATTACATATTAATCTAAACAAAACAAAAAACCTAAAAGGAAACAAGAGGAAGACACCAAAACACTCAACATGCTGCAGTAGAACTTAAGAGAAGGAGCCCAGAAGAGGTCTGTCTGCAAAGAGGAAGCTGGGGGAGGAAAAAAAAGTATATTAAAAGTCTGTGTTGGGTGCAAATGGAAACAAAACAGGAACATTCTCCTTCACAGCAACTGGTGCAACAAACATCTCAACTGTTACATCATCAGTTCACCATGCATAAAGAACTGAAATGATGCCTTGTCTTACACAAAAGTGAGAAAGATATTTTTCATCTTAGCTTCTGGTTTGGGGTTTTGCTTTGTTTTTAACCCAAAAAGTACCAAAGGCACTGAGTCCCATATTATTAGGCCTGAACCACCCAGCTGCTTCTCAAGTGTCTGAATTCCGACAGCCCAAACCTATCAAATATTCCTCAAAAAAAATTTCACCCACAAAACTCAAATGCAGGTCATTGTGAGATGGTGATGTAGCAATCCCACTCATTTCTGAAGCTGGACTGACCAGGGCACCAGAAGAAGGGACAGCTTAAGGGACAAGCCCTCGGGCCCCTTGGCAGCCCCAAGAGAGGAAAGGGATGCCCCTTCAGTTGCACTGTAGGCTGCTCCTGCAGCCGTGCTGGTAGCAAGAGATGAAAACTCACACTGGTTAAAAATAAAGAACCCTGGCAAAAAGTCTCAATCCGTCTTCTTCTCACTATTATTTTTAATCCTGACCACCTCTTTGAACCTACTCATGGTGTGACCCTGCAAGCAGTTGTGACAGCACAGCTGAGGACAAAGCAAGCGCAGAGGGCAGCAAAAATTCCTTAAGATAATATACAAGTAACACTGGCAACACAACATACAAGCAACTCTGGCAACACTGTGAAACGATGACCACTGCTCTCCCAGGATCACACCTACAGTAGATGTAACCTAAATTTCTATGCAGAAATCATTTTCAAGCCTCCATTATATCCCATAAAGCCAAATAATAAATAAACACACAAATATTTTCCTCCTGATCAGCAGCAGGACGAATAAGCCTTACAAAACTTCTACCAGTATAGAAGATAACACAAATTTTATTGTGATACACCAGAGGAGCTAAGTGAGCATATTAACTAGACACCGAGTTTGTTGCTCAGGGGGTAAAAAAGGTTGTGGGGACCAGAGGTGAGGGACATGGGAACAGGAACAAGGGGTTGTCCAGAAAAGCACCACACTCCTCACCCCATTAGGCTTCTCTGGGGAATCATAAGGTCATGCAGAAAACAGCACTACTTTTGTTTGAAAGAGAATTTTATTTTACGATTCGTTTTGGCTCGGGACTAGCATACGAGAAACGTGGCAGAAGAAGGCTGAGAAAGCATTTTCCATTTCTCTCTTTTAAATGGCATTTTTCAGACAGCCCATTTTGGTTTTTACTTCATATAGAGGACAACTCCCAGCCTCTTGCATTCTCATCATATTTTCTACAACAGATTGGCCTGAGTCCTACAATTTTAACCCGCATTTTGCACATTCAGGATAAGAACTTGTAAGAGTTCAACAAGGACCTCATTACTGACTTCTAGGAAAGAGGAGGCAGCTTACTACAGCAGTATCTCAAAGTAATCGTTTGCAAGTGATACCAACCACACTGCCTTACTACACAGTTTCTCTTCTCAGAAGCATCTAGTTTAGTCTTTTTTCATTTTTTTTTTAACTTCACTTGTTTTCATTCACAGAATATTAAAACTAACAACAGTAACACTAACTACTTTATCAAGGCTTTCCTTGAAATTACACACAGGTACATATTGACATGTCCCTGAGAGGTCAAAGCCAGAGGAGGAGGAGGGAGGGCAGGAGGGGAGAGAGTCTTAAGGCACTTAATTTAGCAATCATCTACTGCAAAACACCAACTGCTTTTCCATGCTTTCCAAAACAAGAACCATCTGTACCAATGGATGAAGCAAAATTTACTATAGCCTCACTGTCACTACAATGACTCCACACTGGAAAGTCTGTTTAAGGTAGGGCAGTATGTGCAACCATACCCTATTGATAACACAATCACAACCTTCTAGCACAAAAGGGACAGAACAGAAAGGCTGTACTTTAATCATAATGCACTACTGACCTTTTCCTCGAGGGCCCTTCTTCAAAATCTGAAGAACTAACATCGTTGCTCGTTGAGGACACTTGCGATGCATCGTCCTTCTCATTCTCCAGCTGTTCTGATCCTGGTCCTAATCCTTTAGATTGGCCATTAGTGAGAAGTCCTGCGAATGTGACAAAGTAGTACATAATATTCAAAACCTGCATGACCAGTGCCAAATGGATTTTATAAAAATTCACACATGACACTAAGAGTAGAGTGTTAACACCCAAAGCAACCATCTTGCAAAGAGATATGGTGGTAACATTGATTTTGCATGGAGGTATCCAAAAAGAACCTTCCTGATTGTGTGTTTCCAATTTGATTAACCATAAGCCCCGAGTCCCAAATAACGATGCTGTGGGTGTTTGCAATTGTATTTATAATCTTGTCCCATGCCTTACTCCAAAAGGGACATGGCTTAGAGTCATAAACTCATCCCTGTTTTACAGAACTCCTGTTGACTGGCATAGGTGAAAGCCTTTTGTATTTCTCTCTAGATCAATATAGAATTAAGCTGCTGTTCGGTCAGTTTGTTGCTGTCTTGCTCTTCATTCTGCTGCTTCCAATTATTGCACTTATGATCTTTTTAAAAAAAATCCTAAATCCCAAAGGGGTGAACATCAAACGTCTGTTTCTTAACTCTGATTCTTCTAGCCAAATGTCACTCAACTACAGAAACTCCAGACTGCCAGCAAAGGTACACAAGGCAGGGGAAATGTCTGCCGCAGCTGCCTTCCCTTTTGTGCCTTTTGTCTCCTGCAGGAATACTACAGCAAGCAGTTTCACATAGATGGAAGAAAGCATTGGGCCTATATTAGCATAATGTTTAACAAATTTTGCGTAGTCTACTCAAACGAGTAATATAATTTGACTCTTACAAACAATAGCAGACAGGCACTGAAGCCACTCAGACTTATGGAAGAATTAAAATAGTATCATATTCTTCAGTAGGCTTTGGGACGAGAGGGAGGAAAATTACTAAGAATTTTATCAGCTCAAAATTTACTCAGTGTTTTATGAGCTTATTACCAGAGGAGCTGCAATTTTATCCAGGAGAATGCTTTCCAATCTCTTCACCAAAATACTTTGGCAAATGGCATAACAAAGCTTTGTTTCACAGCTTTATTTCCTCACAGGAACACTGGTAGGACTCCCCTCCCTTGGCCATTTCAGTCCCCCTTTCTACAATTTCACCATAGAAAGAAAACAAGGAGGGGGCCAACCCCTTCCAAGACAAGCCAGGCAGAAAGGCTTACGAGTACTAAACCAAAAATGCTTACTAATAACAGCAGTTCAAAACTTTCCACTAGTACTACGTAGTACTGTGTTACTACACCATTTCAGACCACTGTTTTCAGGAAAATCACCGTTTAACGCCATCAATGCACTTACTCATCACATAACCGAGCATTCAACCAAGCTCAGCTTCAAAGAAACACCGAAGTGTAACCAGAGCAAGAGCAAGGCACCTCCTTCCAGCAAGCTGTCAGCTTTAAGCACAGTCCCTCGGCCAAATGCTCCCTCCCCACAAGGCCGTTTATTCACTGCTCACTTGGGCACTTTGACTGAGTGCGATACATCACCTGCTAGCAGGCTCTTGAACCTTTCAACGCTTCCAGTTCCAATCTAATCGCTCTGATTGCCCATTTTTAAACAGCCTAATCTAAAGTCTGCATCATACCACACTCTTCTTTTTCCTAATCAAAGTTTGTTCTTACTCATTCTGAACAACACCAAATTTCTCTTGACTTGGAGTCAGAATTGGCTACGTGGTAGCCACGTGCTGCAGTTTTTCTAAGCTGATTTTAAAATACCACCTACAAAGCACAACCCTGGATTTTTTTTTTGTGGGGAAGATGCAGTGAACTGGTAGGTCAATTTTTTTCTTCCTACTATGGAGCCCATAAAGCAAAAGTTGAAGCTAAGCACCAATGTTTGCATTGAAATGTCTCTTCTAGCCATCCTAAGACTGGCAGGGAGAAGTTAAATGGCCCAATTAACATTTTCAGTCCCCTTTTGTTAAATTCCTTTCAATACTTCCTTTCCATTGAAGAGATCTCAAACTGTAACCCAACAAATAATACAAATTTCAGGATCAGCACATGATACTACAACATTTTCTATGCTGAATTCACCCTCAGTAGAAGCCCTAATGACCAAGTTTATTCTTGAAAGAGTTTCAACTTTTGCTTTGCATTTTTCCATGAAACCACCGCTGATAAAATTTACAATTTTTAAACTCCAGAGAAGCCTAAATCAAGCATATCATTTGAGGCCTATACTCAGTAACTTAAATCTTATGGCAGAATTTGATTAGGTTTTCCAAAAGCAATATTTGTTCTGGAGAGTTGCCATATGTAAAACCCAACAACCTGAAGTATATGAGTCAAGAAAATCACCTTTTGGGCTGTCAACTTGCACACACTTGGAAGGCAATTTTTATTCATCCTTTCACCCTGCCAAACCATCAGTGCACTTGGAAGACAAGCATGATTTGTGTCCCTTAAGGAAAAATACAGGTTAGTCTACTATTATTCATCATAACCAGCACCATCCCACAACGCAATAATACTGCGGATAACTGAAGTTAGCTACCATCAGCTGAAACCAATTAAAACAAGTGCCCTAAAACGGAGTCATAAAGCTACAAATGAGACACTGATAAATAATGGGAATGGGTGTCATGTTCTAAGGTTTTCAGGGCCAGCATAATTGCAAAATCCGCTCCCAAGTGATGAGAGGCAGACAGCCACAGTCCACAGCCTCCTTCCAAGCACAGGGAAGAAAGCACATGCTGAAGTAGGCTGTTACAAAGCTTATTGCCACTCAGTCATTTTTATATCGAATGCATTCAGTTTGCCCCCAGATACCTTTTCCTTCAAAGGCCTTTCCTGCTATCTCTAACTGCGAGAAACCGCATTCTTTTCTGTTGTGCATCAGTCGGGAGCTATAAAGGAGGCCCCAAGATGGGGTGGGGACCCCACAACTGTGCCAA
Source organism: Rhinoptilus africanus (assembly GCA_013400135.1). Taxonomy (NCBI): domain Eukaryota; kingdom Metazoa; phylum Chordata; class Aves; order Charadriiformes; family Glareolidae; genus Rhinoptilus; species Rhinoptilus africanus. The sequence continues at coordinate 74,772 of VXBO01006107.1, read as the reverse complement.
GTGACACTTGGGAAACCCCATCACCATTAATGAATTGGCATCAGTGCAGCCACCGGGACGTAGAGATCTGTTGGTGTACTGTAGGAACAGAGCCCGGCACACATCCATTCACATGGGTTGACTCTCCAAAGTTAACCAAGTTACAGGAAGCAGCAGGCACTTCTTGTTTCTTAAAAGCAAAGTACCACAATTGTGTACATATCTATAAGAGGGAAGAGCAACCGAAGCAGGAAAATGGTGCTTTGCATAGTCTGAAGAGCTGGACCACTCTTCAATCCTGGCTACTTTGGAGCACACAGCAACAGTCAAGGAACCAGCAAGACATCAAAAGCCAAAGAAAATCAAAGGGACAAATAGTTCCTCTACTGCTTTTCCATGGTTGTGCCCTCCAACCTCTAAATCACGATGCCAGCGAGCCCTGGCTCCTGGAAAAGCCCTTGACCAGTTACGTTCTCAGCTGGTGGAGAGCTGGCAGCGGCTGCCTGCCCCTTGTCCACTGGGCTCATCAGCCCCAGCTCTCACTGCCTTCTCCCCTGGCGGCTGGACTCATGACCAACCACTAGGCCTGAATAACTAGGCAGAATGCATCAGGGTCGATAAAAACAGACTTTGTGTTCAATATAAAGTGTTTGTTTTAAAAGTAAAATTATTTTTTAAAATATTTTTAAAACTAAACCTCATTAAAATTATATTTGAAAGTACAGCAGCTTGGATTATAAATCAGTGTAGGATTTCATGTATTAAAATGACTTATGTGAAATAATAGTTTATATATAGAGTGAAATACTGCATATTTGCTGCCAAAGTTTAAAAGGAACTGAAACACTGAACGGGTCAAAGTCACTGAGTAAACACTGCTTTAACTAAGTCACTAATAACGAATTATTTAATTAAGTCAGAAATACAGGAACTTGCATATCAAATGACATCTGTGGTCCCTTAACTACACTGTCCTGGCTCTAACTGATCAAGACTAGATACTTCAAGAGAAAGATCAATTACTAATTTCCAGTAATTAAAAAGGGTATCTTAAAACTGAAACGTGGAGATCTTAACATCCTTTCTAAACTATATCTGAGCCACACAAACATCAACTTCACAGTTTTGCTGAATTCTTTTTAAACTTCCACATAAGCTGTGATAGCAAACTGCAATTTTAGTTACATGCTGCTTAAAAAGAAAAAAAAAATCCACTTATCAGCTTCTAACTGCATTGAGAAAAAGCAGCAAATGTGAATTATTACACTGACTCTGCTACAAGCTGGGAAAAGCTGAAAAGCCCTTTCTGCCCTCTGCACCCCAGTCATTATTAAAGAGACTTCTGTCCGCTTTTTTTTATTTGCCTTCCACACTCTGAATGTTTTCAAATCTCTCTGTGGCTACAAGTTTGTTTGTTTTTCCACATGCAGGAAGGGCTCTGCAATGAGCTGAACCATACCCTCTAGGGTGATCCAGACAGAATCCGGATATCATGGCTTTACAGCCTTTGCAGAGCGTGCTCCCTCTTGTTCCCACTGTATCCCTTTGCTTCTTGACTGTAGCTGCTAAATGAGCAGAGAGGTCTTCCTGAGCCTTCCCCAGCAATGACTATGTCCCTTTCACCAAAAACAGCGTGTGTAAACAACAGTTAAATCTGCTTAAATGAGCTTACTTCAGGGGGCTTACGCTGACGGAAGTGAGTCGCTTTTCGTAGTAGCCTAGCAAGACTTAATACTCCAGGGCAGGCAGGGCTTAATTGATATTGGTACAGATTTGCTAACCTCACCATTTTTGGTGATGCACACTTCTAGCAGCACTCTACCACTCTGTTCTCAAGCCAAGATCTAACCCACCTCTGGTCATCTGGAGAGATGACTGACAGGCATGTGCAGGGCAGGTCTTGAGAGCACCTGAACACCTGATGCAAAATCACAGCACTCAGGAGCACCATACAATAACGTACCGCCTAAGTATAAATACACAGGATGAAAACGGAGGGAGAAAAGAGAAGCAGAAAGCAGCAACATAAGGGCAGATAGAAAAAATGCAAGCAAGGGTTTGGGGTTAGTTAGTTGGTTTTAAGAATAGATGAGATTAATGATGAAGAACATACCAGTAATTGTAAAGTTACTGAATATTCAGGAAATCAAAGGGGAGCATCTGAACAAATCTCAGTATCGTGTGGTTAGTTGAATGCAGTGGTTGGGTGAGGGGACTATCACAATGTTCCCAAAACATTATTTCTACATCACTAACTCTTATGCCAACAAGGCATCTGAGCATGAACATTTCCAGGTTCTTACAACAAGACAGCAACACCTATTTTAATTTGCCATTTCCCGGTCCTGAGGGGGCTTAGGAAAAGAAATACATTCAATTGTATTTCCAGGCAGTTCTCACAGTCAGAGGCAACCCACAAAGCCATCACATTAGAAAAATCAGCAGTCAACACCACACAAACACAAGCCAAAGATATCAAGAGCATTAACTGACCTAAATAAGGGGGATTTCAACATGACCACATACACAGCTTTCTATACGGTATCAACACCTAACATCAGTTAGTCCGCACAATTCAGGGCAGGGGAGCCATACTGCAGATCTCAGCTATACGTGAAATAAGTAACTCTGCTCCCGAGTGCTTCCTGGCCACACAGGGACACTGACTTACCACTGCCAAGAGATACTGGGTTTGCTTCCCCTCAGCACATCCCTCCTTGCATTCCTCCCTGATCCCTGCAATCTGAACTGCTCTGGGCTGGTACAAAGGCCCAGTTTCCAGGACAATTGGCAAAACAAACAAACACAAGTTACAAGAAGTTTAAAAAGTGGATTTACTCGAAGCAGCATTCTCCCCGCACTGGCATGACAGTGTTATTTGTGAGAGCATGTAATAGCACAGATTGTAGTTATGTAGGCACGGAGCTAAAGTTTTGTTCACTTATGGAGTAACATACTCGTACAAACCAGCTGTGCTTTCTTGGCAGTTGGCACAGGAAAGCTTGATTTTTAAAAAAAATTAGTTATTTTCTTCTTTTTGCACTGTCCCTTTTAGGAAAGCTGCCACAAATGCAATTGCAATATAAGAAAACAAGGGGGTTAACCATGCCACACAATGGTCTGAGAAGTCTGTGCCACCTGAACTCTTCAGTATAACCCAACGGTGGAAGACCACCCAACATGATTTCTATACATAAAATATAGACGGAAAAAAGTTACTACCTTCAGCTCTGGCCCTTAGTTTCAAGCGGGTAATATTCTATATTAAAATCTACATGTAATAAACTGATGACTCACCTACACCTCTTGTTTTCCTTCAACTTAAGAACTACAGGACTTCATAGTGTATTATAAGCTATGATATATGTTTACTTGCAAAGTGTCGTTGTTAATGAATAGTCCTCATCAATTTTCCAGAAGTACACAAACAGCTGCAATACAGTACAAATTCAGATCCCATTGTCTGTAACCCTAAGTTTATCTTCTACCGAAAACGCCCTTACTTGTCAGAGTACATGCAGAAACACTACCAAAATCTTGGTAGGCACGTTAAATAAAACTATTAATCATTTGATGCCAAGTTAAAACATACCGGTATCTCCAACACATCTGCAACATTCTGCATTAATCAGCATACTGTACAGAGTTACTGTATTTAGCTGTTGTATAGCTATGCACAAAAGATAATTTTGTTTTATAGTGCAAATGCCATCTGTCACATTGTCACAGCATGACAAGGTATCACATTACATATTAAACAGACAACACGCCTCAAAAATAAGGCCTATTTTCATGCCATGGTTGTCTTAGAGACTAAAGAACTGAGTTTTCATGGTAGTAACATAATTTAAAAACAAAACAAGCCAAAACATTTTTCTTTGGGTTAAGAGATACCTATTCCCTGACCATTTTTTTTAAGGATAGCTATCATAAAGAAAATTCTATTTTGATTGCACTTGGTAATGCAAAACCACAACAGTTTTCTGTCTCTAAATTAAAAAAAAACATACAGCATGAAACAGTCATTGTTTATACCACATGATGTTCTGTGTTGCCACCATGATGGTAATTAACAGTATGTGGGCATTATCAGATGACAAGCCACTGGACATTAGGTTGATTGTGGTACATAACAAGAGCATATGCATAAAGCAGTACTGTCATGCCAAAAACTGTTTGCAAATAGCTTGTACAGTCTTCATAAGTGACTAGAAGAGTGATTTTATATGTAGATATACATCATTCCTATGGAAGCCAAGCATGAATGACATTACAGCACAAGATGTGTTTGTCAGCCTGTCAAAAGACAAGATCACCAAAGAGAACTGATTAAATAATACAGGTTGAAAGAAGCCCCTTACTCCCATTACATCTCCATCCAAAATTGCTATTAAGCAACCAAAGACATTTATGTGACTTTGTTTCTTGCCTATGAGCCTATTATCAAGTACCTGTGAGCAGCATTAATTGAAATTATATTGTTCTGGTTGTTTCAGTGTAACACTTCTAATGGTGTTTTGTTTTGGTTTTGTTTGGAGGGAGTTGGTTAGTGGGGTAGTGGTATTTAAATGGTTGAAACAAGAATATAACAGTCAAAAATGAACCTAATTTAATTCTGCCAGGAAACTATCCCACGCCAGAGGACATACTTCAAACCTCAGTTTTATTTATGAAATATGCACCTGAAAGACACTTAGAAAAGGAAAAAAATCTACCAACGCCTGCAACATATCATATTCTGATAAAAACCTCACCTGAAGTCTACACTTCCGTTATTTTACGTTTATACAAAGGAAAAAAAATATTCAAGGGGACACATCTGTCTGATTAAAAGACATTTCTCCACAAGACCCCTTCTGGCACCTTATTCTCCGTAAGGCAGAAGAGGGGGTCATCAGCCTGGGCTCTGCGGTGGTGTGGCCCGGACAAGGGAGGCAACAGGAGTACCAGACAGGCTGAGCAGTAGGGTGGGCGGTACATACACAGGTGGAGGAGATAGCAGCAGCAATACTGACTCCAAAAAAGCTGGGGAAAACAAGTAAATCTCTCCTAAATACCCTTCCTACAAATGCAGAGAGCTGACAAAGTCAGAGCTTAAAACCACAAATAGCTACCTTGAATTTTCCCAAGCTTTTTAATTTAAGAGGGAATAAAGGAAACCTAAGGAATGGTTGCCCCAAGACCCAAAAGCTAGGGCTGTCCTGAATGGAGCAGAACAGAGAGCAGGAAAGAGAGCTGATGGCCATCACCTTAACAGCTGCTCCCTATCTGTTATAGCAGTACGATTGTGCTATTGAGCTCCCACCAATTGCCCCTGGAGCTGTATGATAAGGGGAGAGCAGCAGCTTTACTAATAAGTAGGTACCAGGCCGTGTACAGGTCGTTAAGTTTTGGCAAACAGAGACGGTTAATTTTATAGTACCATAAGCACTCCCTGTAAGCACTGTGGAAACAAGGACCACATACTGTTCCCGCTTGTCGCCAAGGAGTCACAGTATTTGATCTCTGCAGCTTGCACCCACCTCTGTCCCCCAGTCCCCCTTGAGTGGAGTGAGAAAGCTTCGGAGCAACAAGACGACTCCAAATGCAAGATCCCACCTATAGAACTTTGCCATTGAGAGTGGTGTAGGCAGAGAAGGCATAAAGCCCTTTGCAGAAGTAAGGGAACACCACCACCGGGAAGAGAGCGTTCGGTTAGGACACAGGGACCTGGACTCTGTCCAGATGCAGCAGCCGCTGCCCAGCAGGTGCCCCTGGAGAGGTCACCTCCCCAAGCTCACCCACCTGTAGAAAAAGGTAGTGAGATCAAGCACCACAGTCAAGTGCAAGGAGGGGTACAGACAGTAAGCACGACACGAGATGTGTGAGATTAAAATCCCTCAGTGGTGTGTGCCTCATGTTGATTTTGGCGCCGGACAGAGTGGCTTTATTTCTCCCTGAGGAGAACAAGTGCCCTTTGATTTGCAGCTATGCCAGGGACATCTGTCCTACAGGACATATCCTCTCATTTGGTACCAGCATATACAATCTGGAAACAGAGTTAAACGTGCATTTTATTTGAAGTTACAGGCACAAGCAGATCCACAAGTGTAATTTATCTCTATTTAGTTCAAGGACATTGGTGATAGAAAAATGGGCATAACCACTGAGAGAGAGGAAAGTCTAAGTTCTCAAGTATTAACAAAATTATCAGTGACATATGAATAAATTATTCTTTGGTTTTCATGCCAAAACCATCATGTCTTGTTTATCCTGCCTTTTCTAGGGAATTTTTTGCCTGAATGGAGAACCAGTAGGGTAACATCCCATGAGAGGAAAAAGTCAAGGAAGCCCTCGACATGCCTGTGTAAGAAAGCATTTTAAAAATCTTTTGTTTCTTCCACTTTTATTTGGCTTAAATCTATTTGACAGTTACTTGGAGAAAAGTCACTGACTCAGTTTCCAAAATATTTTTGCCCGTTCTTCACCAGTATCCCCTCCTGTGAGAGGAAAGCATGCATTATTCTGGTAAATAAGCATTAAGTAAAGCAAGCGAGTCAGCATTTTTGGTCTTTGTCACCCGTATGTGAGCACCAACTGAGGGCAGTTCCTTCCCCCTCTGAATCACTTTTTACAGATCCATCTTAACCGTAATACACCACTACAGCAGTCCCAATTTTTAGTCTGTTATTTCCCCCCCACCTCGGTATCACACAGATTTGCTTTTAGACTCAGTAACATACCTTAGCCGTTTCAGAGTTAAGCTTCCATTAGGAATGGATGTACAAAGGAACAATAATCCCACACTTCAAAAATACCCATATCTTGGCACCAGGGGACTAGAGAGATTAGTGAAAATGGGAAAAAAATTATTTTTTTAAAAGACATTCTGTTATTTTAAGTAACACGAGAAGGAATGCTATGCAAAGAGCATGTCTCCAGACAACAGCTATTCTACACTAGAAAGTAAAAATTAGCAATCGTGTCTCCACAGAGTATAAAGGAAGGAGGAAGAAAGAAGGTAAAGGCAAACACAGTGCAGCAAGGAAGAGCCTGCTAGTTAGAAGACAATACAACATATGAACGTGCATATAAAACAACAAGGAAAATAAAAAGGCATACAGTGTCTCACTGCTAGCAATGAATACTTGGGAGCCTGAAAAGGGGGAGATGTGCAGCTAAAACCCAGATGCTTAGGAAGACTTGGCTATATTTGTTACGATTCCTAGGAAACCCTTACGGGCTGTATAATTTGAAAACAGCGTATCTGCATGAAAGCGGATATGACAGCAAAACAGCATCTTGACGAACATTTGCTACGTGCTTTTCCTCTAACGAAGCACAGTTCCTACTGATCTGCAATGAGGGATCGTACAAACAGGACGGGCTTAGGATCTTGGCAGATGGAGGTGACAAAAGGCCCATTTCTGGAAGCGGAATCACAGCAATCACCATCAGGGACTGGGCCAGCCCTCCGCTGTGCCTGTCTGCATGAGCCCAGCCCTTTGGAGGAGCACGAGCAGGCAGCCTGACTTAACTTCATTCTCACGTAAACCAAATGACGGGAGGAACAACTGTGGGACTCGATTTCTACATACACCTCAACCGTGAGAAAAACATCAGACTCTGGAACAGGAGAAGGATTCTAGCACAGCAGCATGCCATAGGAAAAAAAATGGGGAACGGACAAGAGAAGTGACAGAAAGCCCTTTTGGGGAGGCTATCCTCTGTTTAATTGTCTCTAGTTCTGGCCCTGTGTGACAAAAGCCATGAAAGCAAACGCTGACTGACATACTTCTAATTGCATAGTCCCATTTGATATTTTAATGCATGTCATTGAGGATTTGCCTTTCGTGACTTGAGCCAGGAGCATGGGCAGCCCTCCAGACAGATAGAAGACATTTTTTTCCCCCCAATCTGACATGAGCTACTATGAAGACCTTGTTTGCTACAAGAATGCACAGCCCAGCAGTGCAGCAGCACCAGTGATTCTCCCATGCAGCCAGCAGACATGGGTATGGATTCAGTCCTTTTTTCAGTGGAGATGCTTTGAGCTTTCAGTCCAAGAAAAGGAAGGAAAAAGTCCTTCTCCTGTCCTGGGAAAAAATATTTGAGCTAAATGCTAGATGTTTTACAAGAACTCAAGTCACATATGACAGATATTTGAATTAAACCATTTTAATTACTTTCACTCCACATTTTCAATAACTTTTTAGTGAACATGCCCTCCCTAACTGTGAGATCATCCATCAGCCAGCTCCAGGAGTCAAGCTGTCAACCTCTTTCGCTGACAAGGATTTTTTTTTTTCCTGGCATAGTACCTCCTTCTTCTACTAAGCGCCTGAATTACGATCTGAGTTTAGAGCAATTAAATATCCACCGAGAATAAAAAAAACAAAAACAAAAACAACAACAACAAAAAACAACCAGGCCACAGTCACTTCTAACTTGACACAGTAGCCTCTTCAGCAAGATGCCAGAAAGCCCTCCCTTGCCCCAGGAGGTCGGTCCGCAGGCAGCCCAGCAGGGAGGCAGGCTGCCTCCTGCAACGCCAGGGATGTGCCGGCATCGCCTGCAGCCAAATTTCCAATTCCCTGCCAGCCTGAGTGCTCGCATATCTGTTGAGAGCCTTAATGTAGGCTTGACAACCATGCCAGCATAAGGCCCTGTGACATCCCAGGAGGACGAGAGGGAAGAAAGCTGCCTAAGCAATTCTCCCACACTTTTTTGTTAAGCCATTGGTTTCCCAGGCTTTTCTCTGCAACCCCGGATTTCATCCACGATGCTCAGCACCTTGGTGCTAGTAGGGAAAGGTGATTCTCTTCAGGGCAAAACCACCAGCAGCTGCTTTTCCTGAGAGCAAACACTTCCCCTTGACACCATCTACCCAGTGTACGATTTATTTTCTCGCCTTCGCAGAATGCAGCTACAAAGCACTATAAAACAACACAAAAACTCAAACACGTGGAAAGCCCCCAAAACTCAGCCTTTGAACTTTTGGGATGCCTACCCTTCTTGTCACTGGTTTTACATCTAGCTTGCTAAATTAATTCTAAGAACTTTTTTTTTAAAATGCTTTGCATGATTTTAATGTATGAAACAGCAATGTGGCCACAAAATATTTTTTCCATACAGTAAGCAAACATATTTCAAACATATTTTCAAAAGCAGGTTGCTTAGAAAAGGCAAAACAAACCAGGAAACCCCACCTATCTGTCTGTGAAATCTGTACTTATAGAACTGTATTCATCCCTTCCCAGGGAAAAGGGACTGCCTTTTTTTTTTTTTTTAAGTGGGGGCAGGCAAGTATCATTTCCGCATTTTCTTAATTAAAGGTCGGAGAAGTACACTTCATGCTCAGGATGAAGAGCGGCTCTGCTGTTTTGACTCAGCCCCCTGTAATCTGTTTGCAGAGTTATTGTCAGGGGAGAGGAGGCTCGTGACAGTGACAGTAAAACGTTCAGACCAACTGCTGCAAACTGAAATCACAACTGCAATATGAAAGCCCGATGCAAATGAACAAATTGTTCTGCCATACGTGTACATGGGAGCGATGACATTTCACCTCTATTCGAGCACTCTTTGCCTACGGTAAGGATCCCAGCCCATCTACTACGCAACACCGACAGCAGCGGCAGGGGTTGGTAGAGCCTCTCTGATGCACAGCAGCCATCTACCTGCTGGGCATGTGCAATGGAAAAAAATTCAACAGGAAATACATCTGCAGCTGCAAGATGCTTCGGAGAAATTCCTGACCTCCCAGACCAGCTCCAGTGCTGCAGTGACTAGAGAGGAGGTGAGAGGACAAAGCAGGAGGACCCCAGGCTTGGCTGTCAGCTGAGCTCCGAGTATCTTGCCACAGGAACGATGCACAGCCCAACGCAAGAGCGACACAAGCTTAAAGGCATCAAATAATGGAAACTTCAGCCACTTGCCAGAGAGTATGCAGAGGCCGTTCTCATTTTAACTGGGGGGACAACTGACTATCACCAGCATTAATGCAGTGCTCTGAAGCATTGGCATATGAAACGCCAGTGCTGTAACAGCCTTTAAGGAAACGCTCCTCGTATGCCAAGAAATTTCCATCTCTGTTTCTAGCTCTTGAGACCAGCAGCTTAACCTTACTTTCACCTCCCTTTTGTGAGCTCTACAGGCAAACCACGGGGGGAAGAGATGAGAGCTGGGGTAGGGGCCAGCCACTTGAAAACCTGATGCTGGAGAAAGGGCTTCTGAAATGTTAAGGAGACTTCCCGCCACACCACCCCCTGGAGGTGTTAAAGAAATTCCACTGGCACAAAATATTCTGCTGCTATTAAACAGCTTTTTTTTGCTCACGTTTTGGGGGCATCAGAAGGGGAAGTGAAACAACATTAATTAGCTGCTTCCTGACTTAATAGAAACCTTGGAACAACCGTCATCACACACTTATACAATCAAGACTATACAGTGATGTGTATTTAAGGATTTTATCTTTCTAAGCAAAAGAGATAAACTACTATCTTGTAATTTTTAAAGAATACTGATCCTCCCGCTCACCCCCCCGCCCCCAAACAAGAATTCATTGCACAGAATTTTCCTTCCATCCATTCATGTAACTGAAAGCTGATACCCCTTAGCATGCTTCTTATTTTAAGTACAGCATCAGAGCAATAGGGGTGAGGGGTGGGAGGTGTGTGCAATGGAACAGCATAGAAATGCAGGATGAAAACAGTAAGTGAGCTTTCAAAATAAAGCATACACACAGCCTCTTGGCTAAAGTTCACCATTGTATTCCTACAATCAGAAAAAAAACCCCAAACAACTGATTTGGGGCCAAAAGTACATTACTGATATTCAGAAAAACCCTGCATAGCTTTAGCTCAAGATGATGTGACAACACTGGGGAGGGGGGGTGGAGAAACAAAAATGAAGATAGGAATCCCTCTGTACATTCCCATCACCCAATAAAAAGCTAAAAAGAGATATTAAACAGAAACAGTTCAGGCAACAGAAGCCTTCCTGGAGTCAGAGAATTCCATACACTGTGTTTCAAGGCATCCCTACTAAGCCAAACTCAAGCTACAAAGAGTCTTAAACAGCATCAATGTTTAGCACACACTTAGCACTTCACGCGTTCAAAGTGCTAAACAAAACAAACAAAATACACACCACAAAAAAAAAAAAACCACCCCAAAAAATCCCTTACTGAACAAACGGGAGAAGAGTTCTGCCTGTCCTCACACGAGGCAAGACCATAGCAACATTCACCTTGCAGTGGGAGAAGGTGTCCTGCTTTATAACCATATCCCCACATGGTAGGATGAGGCAGAAAGGATGGCATCAACCACCCCGTAGGTATTTGGAGCCACCCTCCCAACAGGGGAGGATGGACCAATCTAGCGGGCAAGCAGCAGCGCAAGTATTACGCCCTGTCGCGTTTTGGAAGAGGGGCAGTACACAGAACGGGAATCATCACTGTCAGCATCAAAGCTGGGATCTTGATTAGCCCATAACCTGCACCAGCTGCTTGATGCACTGACAGCCTTTGCTTCTGCGCACGCCTGGGCCACCCGGGTGAAGGTTTAACTGCCATGTAAAACTGTTTATTAGTAACACAAAACAGCTATAGGGTAAGAGCAAGAATGAATGAGAATAAACCCATCATTTTAAAAACCTCTTCCCCTCCACTGAAAAAAAAGGAGGGGAAAAAAAAAGTGTCATGTCCCCCCCCCTTCCTGTTTAATGGTAAAAAGAAATTGTATGGCTGGATCCCAAGAGGTGAGCAGGATATGAGAAGGAACGAGCATCCAATTTTTTTCCCTACTGGTATGTAAAATCAGGAAAGGCTTTGGCAGAAGCTGTATAGATAAAAGTAGACCACTTGTAAAGGAACAGGGTGGACTTTTTACATGCAATTTCTTTCTGAACTTAAAATCTGCCTCAGAGATATTATGGAAAACACTTTCAAGTTAAAAAAAAAAGTCACTGGGGACATGAAGGCCTCATTGTTTTCCCCAAACTTTATATGTCAACACATACACATGCATAAAATCTTTACCTCCCTTCTGAGACATTAAATCCACACAATGTTTCTTGGAGAGGGTAAAAAGAAAATGTAGGTCAAGATGTTGAGATAGGGATTGCTTCTGAAAGATGAAAGCATAAGAGGACTAAGCTTTCATTCCTTATGTTTCTTTGAGATTTCAAACAGAGTGTTATTTGATAATGGTTCCTTTCAGAAAATTGGAATTTAATACAGCTAATTATAAGTTAGAGAATTAATGTACAGTCAGTACTCCAACTGAGCTGATATACCATGCTGGTGCTTTTTACCAGCATGTCCCCAGTGCTTATTATAGATCTTTTCTCCAAATACTAAGGCCAATCTGCTCTCACATTAGGCTGGATGGACCAGGAGTTTGTGGGAGACGGGGGGAGGAAAAAAGAAGAAAAAGAAAAAAAAAGAAATCTATGATCTCCACAGCTGTAACACTGAGCCTGCAGCAAGCAGCCTGGAGTTGTCCTCACGGCATGGCACAGCACAGGAACAGACACTCCTGCTTCAAAGGGAGCACAGAAAATAAGAGGACAAAGACAGAATGAAAAACACAAGTAGCTGGAGAGGAAAAGCAGGCAGAGAAACAGGGAAACATACATTTTCCTCCTTCCCATTAAAAGGGAGGGAAAAGGACGACGACAGACAATGAAAAGTGTAGGCAAACAGAAAGAGACGGAGTACTCCTAATTCTCTGGTATTAACATGGAAGTATCTGAGAATTTTTTGCCCTATAAGCAATCGTAAGCTAAAAATCCTGACCTACATTTCCCAGGGAGCAAGCCGTATAAATAGGAATATTCCCCACGACAGGCACCAGCGGCAGACGCAGCTAGATTTGGACTAGGAGCAGTTTCTCTGCAATTTGGAAGGAAGCCACACATCGGTGTTTCAGGGACACACGCAGGTTTAAGATGCTCTGTTTCTAGAGATGGCATAAAACGTGTTCAGCAGCATCTGCTGCACATCACTGGTTAGTACATAAAGTAAAACTGTGGCTTGCATAGTCTAAAACATAGATCGTACTTGAGTGAAATCTAAGGGGAAAAGTGTGTATCGCGGGAAGCTCTGCAATTCACAAGGTTCCAGCAGCTTTCCCTTTATTTGTCACTGTCTTTTCCAACTAAATACTAAACCAGCATATTTCTTTAAGTTCTCCAATGGATGTGTGAGCTCCTGCAACGAAATCCTGTCATTGACCAAGGCACAAGCTCTGTTGGTATGGTCTTAATCAGAAGGGCCATACCCAGTTTCTTCCTCAAAACGGTACTTGGGTTAAGACAAGCTATAAGCTTCTGGGGGGAAAAGGGATGCACTTCTTTTACGTAATCAGTAGAAGTTTCTTACATGTTAGCAGATTAACTCCATTTGGCATGTTCCCACCTATGTTAGAGCAGGATGTCTCCTACAGAAGTAGGTGTTGCTTTCCAAAATACTCTTCTGCTCCCAACAGGCCACATCAGGACAAAACTGCCTCCAATAGAGGGCACCTCCCCCCTCCTCATAGCGGAAGAATTCTCCAAATCTTTTTGCTGAACTTGCATTAGCACCTGATCCCAAACCTTGGGGCTGAAGAGTACCTGCCTTTCCTTAACTTCATCCTTCAAGCTGCCGAATAGCATTTATTTTTAGAGAAAACAAAAACAATCAAAAGCTTAGCGACGTCCTTCCTCCTGTCCTTTGTGCTTTAGGGAACTGAAGTGTTCTCATGACAAGAGGACACCAAAACAGTATTTTTCCATTGCTTTCAACCAGAGTAAAGGGAAACAGAGCCAACATGGAAACCACCAGTATACTCTCTGGTTCCTCTTGCCTGAAGACCCTAGTCAACCTAAGTCAAGAGGGAAAGCAGTCACTGGACAAAAGCTGAAAGCTATTTTCCTAAAACCTTGGTTGAGTTACCAAGCCCTTTGTCTGTACTGGTAGAATTTCTTCTAGAAGTAGGAAAGCACAAACTGAAGAGCAGTCTGTCTTTCTCAGCAGAGTCTGTTCCTTTCTAAGTCCTCCTGCAAATTTAGTTTTTGTGAGACTATCCCCACTGAGTCCAAGATGATTTGAGAAGCTTTAAATAGGATTTTACTTAGCAGTTATAATTTTGATCCATCCAGATGGTAATCTAGCACCATCTTGACATCCGACTACACCAGGAAAATTAAAGGACTGGAAAACCATCTTCCCCATAAACCTCAATATTCAAGTTCACAGACAGTATCTTAAATTCCTTTTTCCTATCAGTCAACTATTATATATATAAAAAAAAAAGTCTTCCTTCCATGCTGTTAGTGGCAGACGTCTAGATCCATAACAGAAAGAAAGGTGGTTTTCTGCGCTAAGGAATCCCTTAACTAACGGCACATTTATTCTACTTTATGAGCAGAGTGCTTGTATATAGCCCTGTGTTATGCTCTGGATGTTAATCAACCTTCAAGACTTTGCATGCCAATTTTATTGGAGCGCCTTCCATGCTGCCATAAAGGGGACTTTGTACCAAACAGTCTTCCTACAGCCTAGGAGAGATCAACATCAGCTTGTGGCTGAAAAACCTCTCTTTCACAAAGAACTTTTACTCTTTAATTCTGGTCTCTTGCTAATGAGACTTTAAATATCCGAGGACACAGCCATATTGTGCGAAGGTAATCTATGAAAGAGTGCATTTAAATCTACAATTGCAAATGGGCTGTGTTTATCTACTTAGCTAAGACAGCCCTGTCCATTTCAATTAGAAAAGGTCATTTTTGGGAAAACGTAAACTGGCATTTGAAGTTCATCCCTGCAGGACAATGAGATGAAGCAAAGCTTCTGGGGCAGGTTTCCATCTAAATGAAACCTGACAAGTAGTCCCTAACCACAGACCTAGTTGCTTTACAAAAGGCCATCTTCAATTGATTTTGGGGAGGGGAGAGAAGAGTAGCAACAACTATGTTTCAAGAAGATTTGGAATTCAAGTCACATTCTGGTAACTTCTATACCTTATTCATGGCTTCCACGTGGAGGTAATCGCTGCTCACCTCCCAAAACGTAAAGAGGCAGAACAACTACTGTAGAAGGAACCAGATTTCATTATCTTGGCAAAACAATAAAGTTATTTGCTTACTGTCCTGACAAGTAGATTGTCATATTAAAGAGAAGAGTCAGGGACTCTCCTCCTAGGATGCTCCTGGACAGACTCACCAAAGGAACTGAACAGGGAGGAAGGGAAATCAAGCCCTGCAATGCAGACTACGTAACAGGAATATGCCTCTCCTCAACTTCAGCCCATTCCCATACGACACCACAGTTCTGAGGTTCTGTGCAACCATATCACTCGCTTCCTTCTGGCTTACAGGTCTAGTGAGCAAGAGAACGCTTGAGGCTCGGAGACGAGATCCCAACATCACAGCAAGGGAGCAGGGGTCAGGAAAAAACAGAAAGGGATGAAATTCCTCTTCAACCCTCTCCCATCCAATACACCTCCATCTGTACGCTTCAGTACAACCCAGATGGCCTTTTCTCAAAGTCCTGTATGAGAGAACATGCTTCTCCCATTGCTCTAGCACCCTCTTGCTAGCAATGTGACAGCATTTCCACCCTAAAGTGGAAGGAAAATTCCCATGCTGAAAGAAAGGGAAAAACTGTGCTCCCTCTGTGCCATTTTCATCACTTTTCAGCTTCTTTCAATCTCTCCACCTACACAGCCTTGCAGCTGCAGTAAACAGAGCATCTTTAAAAACAGATGGCCATAAAATGCTTTCACCTTTCACAGCACCAGAGGAGACAACCACTGTCTGAGGGAGGTGTTTTAGGAAGAACCTGCTTTTGAGGCAACCTGGCTGAAACAGAGTGTGTCAAGGTGCAATTTACCTCCAACTTATCTGTTTACACACACGCACACAAAGAATATGAAGAGGGTGAACTGAAATATTTTTAAAGTCGACTGCTACTGAAGCTAAGTAAGGGATGAGCAAAGGAGGAGAAAAATGCAATTAAATGCTGGTCTTTGGACATGACTTGGAATGGCTGGCTGAGGCCAAATTTTTGCAGGAAAAGTGGCTTATCTCCTAACTTCACAAACTGCACCAGAGGTCAGCTGAAGAAGTTTCAAGAGTTTGCCAGCTCTGTCCCTCTGCGGGATCCTTGGCAGATTGCTCCAGCTGGGCTCCTTCCAGCTCTTCCCTTTTTCCATTTTAGCATATAGCTTGAATAAAGAAAACAAGATGAAGGCTTTCAAAGATAACACAGCCTTTCACAAACAGATGCAGAACAAAGCACAGGAAATTCGGAGCAAAGTAAAAAATGAATGTTGTCTGTTCAAGGCTTATCTGGAATGAGTTAGCCTCTTAGTGGACAGATTTGAAACATCACACGGTCACGACTGCAATTGCAATGCTCACTAACAGTCTTGTGAGGGGAGAAAACGGGATGGATAAAGGTGGAAATTCAGCAGCCTTTCGCTGTCAGAGCTGGAAAATCTTTCAGATGTACCAGAAACAACACTTGCAAGTCTATCTTGCACTGTCATCCTCTGTTGCCCTAAGCACAAGGTGTATACATCTACACCTTTGACTGGACATCCCTTAACAATATTAAATTCATTTAAATTGGTAAATAAAGGACATCAAAGACAGCTTATCAAAAACATGTATTCATCTAATTCCGGATACAACATCATGTTAACTGCATGTAATAAATCTGTGCTAGTCAGACACACAAAAAAGATTATAAAATGTATGCGCATTTATAATGATGTAGAGCAATCTGCTATGACTTAACAGTATACGCGGTAAGCTATATTCATTTTCTGGAAAGCATTCACCCACAAGCACTGGGAAGTATCTGCTATGTGATGAACCTATCATCATCATCAGTTATCAAAAGACAGCAGTTATTTCAGAACAGTTTCTTCAAGATTTTAAATGAAAAAGATCCCACCGAAACGTGGAGGCATGAACTCAGAGCACAGACCAATCTCCCAGGCTGTTACGAGCCGTGAAATGAACGTGACTAATTCCTGAAGAGTTTTGTTACTCAAAAAGGCAACTGATTTTCTTGTTTTTCACAGCAGAAATTCTACGTTCAAACATGGGTTGATGGAAACCAAAAATAACGCAATACCAATCTACTGATGTTTTCAGTTTACTCCACATCACTACAAGGATCCCCAAATCCATTTCAACTGGCAACCCATACACTTAGCAAGTCAAGGCCTGGGAACACAGGCAATGGAGGGTAGTTGAGGTGAAAGGTAAGGTGCATTGGCAGCTGAGCCAGGCAACCTGCAGAAGTGGATACTGTGCCCATCCGCAGTTACAGCCATCTGTCACTAATCTCTTCTTTCTTTTAAAATCACTTTACTGCCGGGGTTGACACAATAAGGTTTACAGCACATATGACATCTACTCTGATTAAACACAGCCCAATGGTCTTAAGAATGTCCTGCTGGACCAAATAGTTCTCAAACTCTTTCCACTCTTTCAAACAGCAAGCCAAGATGCTTCCCATGTCAAGGAAAAACTGCTGTGGAGGTTGTAAGACACAAGACAGGCCCTTGAAGACTGAAAATGTGCTCACTCTAATACTTTGAAAGTGCTCCACAAGATGTAGTCTTGCGCTAATAGCTCAAAGCTATAGCATAAAAATAATTAACAAAAGCCTTATTCAAAGCTAAGCACAGACAGTTTCAGAAAATACAGTTCCCTAAGACTGACTACAGTAAACTGTATTACGCAGTCTGTGTGTGTGTATGACAGATTTCTCTCTGGTTTTACATGTGACACTGATTTTATTTCCTGTTGTATTTCTATTTTCTTAATAAAACAGAGTATGCCATTTCAATGACTGACTTTTACTTTCCTTGCTGCTTTTCTGGTTATATCCCTTGTTGTCTGTCCTTCAAATTAAAAACACTGATTATTTAATGCACGGTTTCTTTCTCCCAATCATGAGCAACAGGGGAGCAACAGGAATACTGAAATTTAAACCCCCTTCACAACAGCAGCTACACATTCCAAGCTGCAGAACTTTGGTCTCCACTAGACCACTTTAACAAACCCTAAAATAATGATAAGCACTGGGCATCAGACAGAAAGAAAGAGGTAAAGTACCTTTCCCTCCCCTCAGAACTATTGCTCTTAAACTGAGAAGCATTTTGCTCACTTTTTCTACACATACTGCTGGATTGCTACCTTTATCTGCACTTCTTGTCTGCACCTGGTGCAAGTTTTCCATCCCTTTCAATAGCACGATCCACTAGACAAATCATGCTGTTGAACTCCATCATTTACGCCACCTTTAACAGCTGTTTAATTTTGTTTTGTTTTGATTTCTATGTAAACCACGTGTTACCTCTCAACACAACTCAAGAACTGCAGAAAGCGACCAGCACCAACCACCAGTTCTCATCTCATATCACCAGCATGAACTTTACACACCCCAACCTGTTAGTTCGAAGGACGATGGTCTAAGCAGATCTCTCTGGTTTTTAATATCACAATAGAAATCTAGTCATTAAAACAAAAAAACAATCACATGTTAACTAATTTAAACTTCCTTTATATGGCATCCAAATAAATGGTTGAGTTAGATGCAGCATTTGGATTCTCACTAAATATTACAGTTAAAAAAGCAGTTTGCTAAGTCATACCTCAGTCTCACTTCTAAAGTAAGCAAACTAGAATTGACAAAAGGTACAGTTTTGGACAGAGCTGACAATCCTACAAGATAAACCATCACCATCCTTTTGGCTGTACATGCCAGCCAAAAAGATGCCAGGGTGCAAATTTAGGCTGGCTGGCAATTTTATGGCTGCCAGACAGAATGAAGCGGTTTGCTTGTCTGCACTCAAGGGTGCTCTCCGGACTGCTGATACAAACAATAAATCCAAGGCAGTAGCTATGAAGTACGACCCTGAGTCAAGGAAAACAAAGCTGCTGTCACCTGTTGGGATTACAGCAAAGTTTTGTTTCATGGACAGTCTATGCAATGAATTTCACTACTACATCGATAGCGTTTTGTAATTATTTTTTTTTAAAAGAAATACATAAATCTCACACCTACACTGGTGAAGGTCTTCTCAACAAATTTTTAAGCTGCATCTTTTTTTCCTCCTACTTCTGGCAGCTGTTGTCCCTTCTAGCACCTGCAAGACATCTGCACCAATCCTAAGGTGTGGTGAGGCAAGATAGACTGTTCCAACTAAGCAGCTTACAAAAGAGACGAGTCCGGTCTCCTCCTCCTGTGGCTTTCAGTCAAGGTACACTGGCCCCTCATTTCCACCAAACAAGCATTTGGTGCTCATCTGACCTCTTGATGAACCTGTGTAGTTCTAGAAGAAAATTATTTCTTTTTTTTGAATCATTTTTCTAGGCTAGTTTTCTGAACCAGGTGCACTGCATGGGCAGACAAATGGCAGAGCCGGCACAAGACAGGAGGTTAAAGGAGGGAAACCAGGCCCATCAGCCGCTGCTGAACTCTTCCTTACCTCTCTTCACCCTATCTATTTTAGACTTGCAATAATTCAGTCTCCTATAGATTATGCACGCGCCTCTGCAGATTCTTCACTGCCATTTTCATTTTCCATTACCTACAATTAGCAATATGCAAGGAAGCAAGATTATTTTTAGAATTACTTTGACTAGAAATGCACTCAGGGGCAATAGCAACTCTTTAGATAGCCATGAAATGACGTTTTAAGAAAATTAATTACACAGTTCCTCTGTTTCTCTAGTTAAAAAAATATCCACCTCTGTTATGCTTGAGAGAAAAACGATGATGGGTGTCCTGCAAGAGAAAATTTTCTGGCAGTCTTGACGAACACTGAAATTGTGTTACGACAGGAGCACAATTTGAACATAATGAAATTGGGTAGAGATCACTGAGGGCACAATTTGGCCTGCAGAATTTTTGTAAGTGGTGATGATGGAAAAGGCAAAAGGAGCCTGTGTCAGCCAATGAATAAGCAAGTCCCCGGCAGGCTTGAAAGTGAATCCTATTCTAAAAAACAAAGAAAGGAAAAGAGATTTGGAAATTTGCACTGGAGCCCAACCCCAACATCCTGTTATTTATTTGTTAATCTTTAAATTCACTTGACAGCAAGGATCAAAGTGAAAGTGATGCTGAGTGCCATGACAGATCTGCTCAAATGCTTATTTTCTGAACCTTTTAGTTGAAAACATCTATACTTAATCACAGTTTAAAACTAGACAAAAAGGTTGTTTACTCTGAATGTAAAGGGGAAATACTGCAGAGCTGAAAAAGGTATTTCTGTTTCTCTAAACGCATTTTAAAAATCCACTTACACAGACAAGGGTCCTTGGCACACTTACAATCTTCTACTGAAGCTTAGGAGACAGACAGACATTACCCACTGTCAACAAACGCAATTTCACATCACTGATGCAGTGAAAAGCTCCCGAGACAAACGTTAGCATAATACCCTCTTCCAGTATTTAACTGCAACCTTCAGAAATAAGAGAGATTAAGTTACCAGTATATTTGTACCATCGCAGTGAATGAAGAGGGCTACTTTCTTGTTCAAAATTAAAGGTGGTTGTCCGGCTTACATGCCTGCACCAGGGAGGAAGGAGGCACACACCGCTCTGGGTGGGCACGTAGGGACGCAGCTAAGACAGCAGCACTTCCTTGAGGGCTACTGTGATTTCTTCTGCACAAGTGGGAAGAGAAGAGAGGTGGCCTCAACCCAGAGAAGACACGGTTGCCCTGTTGCCAGCTGCTGCCACCCCCACATAGTTGGCTTTTGGCAGGTAACGCACAGCACCCAGCTGAATCACCTGGCTCAGTTGTGTTTAGGCATTTCTACCACATTTATCACAATTTTTACACCATATCTGGGGTGCCATCTACACGGCCAGGGAAAAGAGTTTTCACCTACAAGTTGGAGTTGGATGAACCCAGCCCCCTGCCACCTTACCACCAGGCACCTTCATTTTGACATGGCCTGCTGGGGAGCGTCAACAGAAACTCCTGTGCAGTGAGCAAGTAACACTTGAAAAATCTGTAGAGCAATGGCAAAAATAGCTATTTCCAGATAACAGTGCTGCCTGCCACAGCCAGACTGGCCAGCCAATGCAGCAGCCAAGGGATGGGTAGACCCAGGTGTCGGAGCAGGCTGCTGCCACTGGGTCCAGCACTGCATTTCCACTGTGGGCTGCCTTGAAGGCTCTTGCCTCTCAGTTCCAACGTATGTTGTTTTTGAAAAAAAGCACGCCTCCAACAAAAGTCACATTAGCTTTTGTGTGGGAACGGCTGAGAGCAGGAGCAGACAGGCACAAGGGAGGAAGAGGCACCACAGACACCTGTGAACCAACCATCACCTCCATCAAAGTGCTGATGTTGTTCCTTCTCTGTTTAAAGAACATACATAAATGAATAAATTACTTTAACAATCCTAAATGTAAGGTGAAATCTCTCAGAATAGCAAAACTACATATTTTTACTCACCTCTTGATTTACTAAATGAGCAAGACTTCCAACTTCTGCCTTGAACCAAAGCATCCCCTCGCGTACAGTTGATTTCCCAGCTAGATCATGCTTGCCACAAGCTTATTTAGCTGGTGTGTTTGGCAATTTCCATGACATCTCTCTAGGACAAAGTATAGCTGCTGAAAATGCACTGTTTGCTTAAATTCTGATGTCTCGTTTGTCATCTCCGTAGATTAACTAACCACCTTAAACAAACAAGAAAACTTTGGCCCTTTTTCCACTTACAAAACACTAGCACTTTTGTATCACAAATTTCTTCTTTATCACAATTTTTGAGAAAAGGAATTTAAAACCTTATGTTACAAAAATTTGCCTTATGATATACTCTTTTGAGGGTACTGGATTTATTCCCAAAAACAGAATGCAAGCAATAATTACATCTTTCATTGCCTTTTTTACAGCCTTATCTCACATTTTAAGCTACATAAGAAGAAAACAATTTCCCAAGGGAATTAGCGTTCCTTTTAGATGAGGATCTCTGAAAATTGATATCACAATTCCAAACACCAATCCCTATTCTTAAAATCCTAACACAAATGACAGGCAGCAGTAATCAGAATCACTAAAGAGGTCCCTCTGGGTTTTCCAGCACGTGACCTTGTTTCCATAATCAGAGTTCCAGTATCCCATTTAGGGCTGCAGAAGGTTTCTTGACCACCTGCAGAATCATCTCTTTCAGATTTTATATTCCCACATGCTGGAGAGGAACAAGTAGCAAACAAAGCCATACTGTAGGATGTCATTCTGTACTCTGCAAATATCTAGAGTCAACATAAACATGCATGCAACATATCCACTGATACAACAGCTACAATACACACGCTCGTCTTTCTCTGAAATCCTAGCTTGAGGTGGGAAATAACTCTAAAGAAAGCAGAAAAACAGTTAGGATGAAAAGGAGCTGGCAGCACAACACATAAGCAGAAATCATCAGGTGAAAAGGAGATACAAAAAAAGATAGAAGTTAGGAGTCCTGCAAACACACCACCACCCCCAAACAAAATCCCTCTACTTTAATCAGAACCTAAGTACTGGTTTCAGCCACAAACAGAAAATGGCAGGACTGTTTTCAGGATAACAAATACCTTTAATAGTGGGGCAGAGACAGCCAAGGTACTATAATACATATAATCCCAGAATCATAGGGATGTAAGGGACCTCTGGAGATCATCTAGTCACACCCCCCTGCCAGAGCAGGGCCACCTTAGAGCAGGTGGCACAGGAACGTGTCCAGGCGGGTTTTGAATGTCTCCAGAGACGGAGACTCCACCACCTCCCTGGGCAGCCTGTTCCAGTGCTCTGCCACCCTCAAGGTAATGAAGTTCCTCCTCGTGTTTAGGTGGAACTTCCTGTGCTCAAGTTTGTGCCCGTTACCCCTTGTCCTATCACTGGGCACCACTGAAAAGAGCCTGGCCCCATCCTCCTGACGCCCACCCTTTTAAGTATTTGTAAGCGTTGATAAAACCCCCTCCTCAGCCGTCTTTTTTCCAGACTCAAAAGACCCAAATCCCTCAGCCTTTCTTCATAAGAGAGGTGCTCCAGTCCCCTCATCATCTTTGTAGCCCTATGCTGTACCCTCCCCAGCAGTTCCCTGTCCTTCTTGAACTGAGGAGCCCAGAACTGGACACAGCACTCCAGGTGGGGCCTCACCAAGGCAGAGCAGAGGGGGAGGATGACCTCCCTCCACCTGCTGGCCACACTCTTCTTGATGCACCCCAGGATGCCACTGGCCTTCTTGGCCACAAGGGCACATTGCTGGCTCATGGCCATCCTGTTGTCCACCAGGACTCCCAGGTCCCTTTCCTCAGAGCTGCTCTCCAGCAGGTCAGCCCCCAACCTGTCCTGGTGCAGGGGGTTATTCCTCCCCAGGTGCAGCACCCTACACTTGCCCTTATTGAATTTCATGTGGTTCCTCTCTGCTCAACTCTCCAGCCTGTCCAGGTCTCTCTGGATGGCGGCACAGCCTTCTGGTGTGTCAGCCACCCCTCCCAGCTCTGTGTTATTGGCAAACTTGCTGAGGGTGCACTCTATCCCCTCATCCAGGTCATTGATGAATACATTGAAGAGCACTGGACTGTTCCCTAGGGAACATCACTTGCCACTGACCTCCTACTAGACTCTGCACCCCTTATCACAACCCTCTGAGCTCTGTCTTGCAGCCAGTTTTCTATCCACCTCACTGTCCATTCATCTAACACACTCTTCCTAAGCTTTCCTATGAGGATGCTGCAGGAGACTGTGTCAAACGCCTTGCTGAAGTCAAGGCAGACAACATCCATTGCCGTCCCCTCATCTATCCATCCAGTCATGCCATCATAGAAGGCGATCAGATTAGTCAGACATGATCTTCCCTTGGTGAATCCATGTGAGTACTTCTGATAGCTTGCTTTTCCTCCACGTGCCTTGACATGACACCCATAATAATCTCAAAAAGTAATCTGAATCTTTTATTTTAAATTTTATTTTACTGTTATTATTCAGAGAGGCATGGAAGTCAATTGTGTCTGTGCCAGCATCAGCCCATCTTAGAGCTTGCAGAAACTTTAGTACAGAAAAGACTCCTGTTAATGGGTTCATTTCTCACATTTAAAATGGACTTGCTTTTTGCACTATCAATCAAAGGGGCACCATTATTCCAGCTACCAAATCATTAACAGTGATACTACTGTACTCACCAGCTGAAACAGCATTGACAATCATTTTTCATTTTCATACAAGTTTAGTTGTAGCTTGGCAAACACTGGCAAAGCAGCTTTTACAGCATGTTTATGAAACTTCAGCCACGCCAAATCCATAGAAACTTCTTAAAGACACCAGTTGCAAGGTGCGTACTTTTCTTTATTGCCAAAAGCAAGTACTTTCTACTGAAACTAATTACAGGTCGCAAGTCTCTATATAAATAAATTTAAGGGATGACAGTTATAAAACCAGAACAATGGTGGCACTAAGATTAAATCCTGCTACCTATTTGTTTGCCATCCCCTGAGCTCTCAGGAGTACATGAGACCAACCCACGCTTCCACATTGAGCAGGGAGCTCAGAGAGCTTGAACCTCACTCAGACCCCTCCTTCCCACTCATGGAAAGGGTTAAATTTGCCAGGTACTGGAAGGTGACCTATTCTATTTTCAACAGCTAAAGGCCAGTACCATCTAGAGTTCACTAGGGACAGCAACAAGATTGTGCAGCACAAACCCTACACTGGATGCAACCCTTCCCTTTATGTTTGCAAGGCAAAGCACCCTAACCAGAATTCAAGCCGGGGGGCCCAGCTTTACAGAGGCATTGAGCACATTTAATTTAAAATTATTTCAGCAGGATACCCCCAGCTCTCCTCCCTGAGGGCTATGGGTGCACACATTAATACAGTGATCCCTCATGTAAAACTCTTTAAACTGCATGTTACTTTTTAGAATATCTCACAATTAACACTGGTTGTGGTCTGCATGTTGCAACAAAGGACACATGCAAGGAAGTATTTTTTAGTCCAACAGTATGAAACTATGGATCTAAGGCTCACCCTTAAAATATTACATTTTCCTAAATTCAAAATACCTCGGTAATTTCTTAGTATGACCTGCTTTCTCCTCAGTCCACAGAGACCTGTGGATTTGAAAATACATGGCTTTGGCTTTTTGAAAGATGTAACAAACAAATGGCATGTTTAAATTGATTTTCTTAATGTCGCCACACAATATCAATCCTCCTCCCTTTTGCAAAGCTTTTTTCTCCATATAATGAAACAGTCTTCCAGACATCAGTAGATAAAAAAAAGCTTTTAGACAGTGATGTTGAAAGAGAGCAGTGCTGAGACAGGACATTTAAAGGATCATTTAACAAACAGAAACATTAACACAGAATATCACTCTGGCACGAAAAAAAAAGAAAAAAAGTCCGAATCCCAAAGAACTGATCGCCTAGTTCTGCAAAGGAGAAAAAGCACCGAACACTACAGTTCTGAATGCGAGAGGCAAGCTCTGAAGACGTGAGCCATGCTGCTGCCAGAGGAAGCTGGTGGCATACTCTGCGTCTGATACCTGCATCGACACAGCATTCCCAGCCAACTCACTTTTCATCTAAGCTGCCTTTGGAGAAACTAGACACCATAAAAACCTCAGTCATCCTGTAACCTGGCACACTATCAAAGCCTCCTAACACACAATTACTGTGCTTCACGCCTTTAGACTTTTTTCCTTTGACTAAACAAAACCCCCACAATGGAATAAGAAACTTTCCAAGAGAAATTGTGTTTGACAGAAGATCAATGATGCAGAGGTGTTGGAGGGAAAAAAGCCAGCGCTGTTTTGTGTACACCTCCAAGCTTATTAATAGCTTGCTGCTAAAGCTAGATGCCCCTTCCCATCAAATCAGTATTTGATATTATTACTGAACACAGAAGTCTGAGGTCTTCTTTAATCACATTAAGGAGTTTGCAATCACTTACGCAATACAGTAACTTTATCATGCTGCCTGTAGTTATCCAGGCGTTCCCCTAGGTTTCTGCCTTGTCAGCAATAATACTCAGTGAAAACGCAGTGAAATTTGACTCGCTATGTCAAAAATGCAAGCTACATATAAATATGAATAACGTACTGCGTAAGCACCCAGCTGCTGCTTTAATGCATTAGCACATGTATAGTTATGCACATGCCTAAAAGGAACTGCCATAAACCTCCATAAAGAAACAAATAAGCTCTCGTGAGTGAAGAGAAAACCGTAAGCCTGCCCACAAATCTGAATCCTGCTAGTCATCACTTTCAAGGCTCAAGCCAGCATGACAAAGCCTTTTCAAGAAAGGGT
Organism: Rhinoptilus africanus; assembly: GCA_013400135.1. Classification (NCBI taxonomy): domain Eukaryota; kingdom Metazoa; phylum Chordata; class Aves; order Charadriiformes; family Glareolidae; genus Rhinoptilus; species Rhinoptilus africanus. Next base: position 48,504 of record VXBO01006107.1, on the reverse strand, counting down.
CCTGTATCAGGGAGTGAATCTGAAAGAGACACACTTTATATTCACCTCTCAGGACACTGTGGTTTTTTTTAACAAGCTGTAAGGGAAGGGGAGGGGAGCAACAGATAATAATTGGCCAAAGGATTAAATAAATAAAAATAAATTTCTTTCAAGCCCCTGTCATCTAGGTTTGTCTACACCTCCTTTTAAAGCCTTTAAACAACTGCTCTGTGAACCACTGAACCAGGGGAGTACAACATCCCAGCATTTGTCCCCTAAATCTTTTTATGTAGGTCCTATACCATTTCACCTCTAGACAATAGACAGTATGGACAGAGATCACTCCACGTTACAGATGCTGGTTAGCCAGTTTCTTCCATGTAGATGTCATAGAATTGGCAAATTCTGTTCAGCTGTCCTTCCTCAAGATAACTTGGGGAGTCAATCACCTTTCAGTAGATACATTCTCCGTCAACATACATAGCACATCAGGTAGTAGGCGCGTCAGAGGCGCTTCCTTCTCTACAGCAGGCTGGCCCAGTACTCTCGCCTGACGCTTACCCTCCACCCCCATTCCCATCTCAATCAGTTCACCAGAAACCAAAACATATGGATGGTTCAAACCAGGCATTTTAAGCACTTAAGAAACAAGTTCTTCTGTGCAGGTGAAAAGGGCATGGTGCATGCCAGATGGTGCACTGGTCTCCTTCCTCACTACAGCAGAAGAACCATATTGAAAAGGACTGAGTCCTTCCAGTAGTCAGTACCGCAGGGGCAGCTCACCATTCACTGCCTTGAGGCTCCCACTAATGCCATCACCGTGCTGCCGCTTCTGTGCGTTCTTGAACTCCTTCAGAGACAAATACAGGACCTTCCGCACCACCCTCTCTTCTGACCAGGGAATCCCATCGCTGTCATCCTAAAAAGGGAGAACATGGCAAGGAGACATTAGTTGCATGCGTCTGAAACAAAATCAAAACAAACGAAACCCAATAACCTATGGCTACACAGATTATTTGTAATAATAAAAAAAAAAAAAGAGAAGCTGAAGAAAAATACTGTGTAACGAAATGCAGGCTAAACTCAACCAGCTCTAACAGAGAACAGAAACATACCTACCATCATCAAATCAGAGCATTAGTCCCTCTAATCCTTTATCCTGTAAACAGCAGCCGCTGTATACCAGGTGTTAGACAGGAGGTGAAACTTATTTGTTAAAATCCTCATAATTTATCACAGCCAGGAAGTGCTCTCCCAGATAATTAAGGGCGGAGAGGGGGGAACCCACTAAATTGAATGTTGCAGAAATGTAAGAGGCAAGTTTTGTGAATCAGCTTCTCTTGTTACCGTTTTGGCCTTGATTTGTGCCTCTTGGCTCAGGATTTTTTTTCCTCTGGTTTAGTGATTTGCATTTATTGCAGCGTTACAATGAAGTTGTATATTGATAACAATGAAGTTACTCTGAATTTATCTCAGCGTAAAGCAAAGTGGAATTTGGCCCCCGGGGCATATGTCTTCTACTTTATTTTTAAGAGACAAATGCTATATTGTCAAAAGGAATACTACTACATGTCCTATTTAGTACTTGCTTTAGTTAAAAGATTAATTCCCTGGAAAAGCATTTCCCTAAAGCATTTAGCATTCAAATAAATTAAGTCAGCAAATTGATATAAAGACATAAGTGAGATCAGGTAAGTCATCATATTTTCATAAGCCCTATAATTGTCTTGGGGTCTTGAAAAATCACTGTTGGAGCATTCTTGGCCTTGAATTCCTCAAGGGCTACATCACTGCCAAGCAAAAAGATTAACATTTCTAGGCAGGCCTTATTTAGATAAGTGTATCACAGCACACTGCCACAATCCACTGGAAACCCTAAAAGCCCCATCAGTGATCCATGCCAGGATCCTGTGTCAAAGAAGTGACCAACACCATCAACCTCAAAAAAAAAAAGCATAGTTTAGTGTGACCATTTTCTTTGCTCCTCTAGTGAGACATTGGCATTCAGTTGCTGAATTGTGATCAAAAACATTTCCCTCCCCCCCAAAAAAAATTGAATGACAAATTACTTGAAGAGGGGAAACAAAACAACAACAAAAAAGAGACAACACAAGCAATGCAGTGAAAGCAGCCGGCATTTTGGCAGCACAATCTGCATTTCACACGAGGGAGAAACTACTATACTTTGAAGAAAGCTGAGCTATGCCCAAGGAGCTTTACAGAGCAGGCAGCTCCGGGCCAAGAAAGCAAACTTTGTAACCCAACACCCACAGCGACCAGGAAAAAAAAAAAATCTCCAGACAAGTATTTTAAAAGGACTAGTACATCCAGTTATTTTGTCATCAGAGGTTTACACAAACAACGCCGGCTTACCATTTTGCTGCCAACGTGACTTCAGCCCTAACCAGAAGCGACAGTAAACACGGCAGGGCTGCAGCCTGCTCAATTTTAACAAAGCTTGCCCAAAGACATCCAATTTACATGCCCACTGACTGGTAGGTAAGGAGAGGAAACCCAGACAGGAATCCCGCACGCAAGGGCTTGGCGGGATGTCACACATTTCTGTTGTCACAGAAACTACTTATTAAACCCTCAAGGGAATCGTGCTCAGTCAATAAACAGTCACAAGCACCCCCGGCACCCGTCCCTGTCATGGACACAGGCCTGTAGACACCACTTGCTCTCTTTCAGTAGTATTTGTACAAATTCCTCGTAGAATGGGCAGCAAACCTGAGGAAGAGGACGAAGAGCCCTCTGGCCAGGCACGCTGCTCCCGACTCTGCAGCGGGGACGAGTTACACAGCAACCCACCAAGAGGGTTTTTATTTTTATATACTTTAAGCCAAAGCATGGACAAGATGTGTTAACGATTGAGCCCAGTTAACGCAAGCCATACTCAGAGACAGGCCACTTTCCTCAGCCCCTGTCAGCCCAAGGCCTCTCTTCCGAAACACCAGGCCTGTCCTGAAGCCATGAACAAACCTCCTCCTCCACCAGAGCCTGCAATCCCCGAGGAGCTGGAAATGGCATGAAAACACCCATCGGTTCCTGTTCCCACTGGCCCCTTTATCCCTGCTAAAAATGCACCCAAAAAAAAACCCCAAAACAAAAAAAAATTGAATCCCACTTAAACCCACTTTGTCATGACAGCTTAGTGGAATGAGAACATGCTGGCGTTCACTGTGTCAGGAGCGACAGGGTGAAACCCGCTGACAGGACTGACCTTTAAAGCAGTATGTGCTGACCAAGGGGCCAACTGCAGCTGGTGACGTCACCCCTGGCAGGTCTGCCTCACAGCTGGGGACAGTCCCCCCTGCCGGAGGGAGATCATCACCCTGTACCGGAGGCCTCTGGTCTAAGCCACCCCCTCAAAGTATTTCTGTGAGGGGCCTGCAGTCACCTCCCTCTCCACAGATCACGTGCTGGACATGCAGAAGGACGGCGTGCAACCCGGCACCCTATTTTCGGAGGGACGAGGCCAACAAGATGTCTCCCTGGTGCCACGCTGGAGGCTCCAGCCTTGCTGCGGAGCTTCCCCCCGGCCTGGGGGCTGCGTGGGCCACAGTGCCACCAGCGAGGAGGTGGCTCCCAGGAGGCAGGTACAAAGCCCTTCCTCATCAACCCTCCTGAAGCAACGCAGTAACATTTCGTATCACGCTCAATTCACGGAGCCGTAGAACTCAAGATGAACCATATTGGCTTAACACCCCCTCCCTCTATCACAGCAGCGCCATCGAAACGCCCACAGGGGAGTGTCTCCACACCGGAGCTCCCACCAGCCCAGCCGTGCCGAGGCTGCAGCCGCTGTCCTGCCTACACCCCTCTATTGTGGGCTTTCCTCACGCCCGTCACTGGGCTTGGAAAAAGGTCCTCAAGTTCCCCAACACCGTGTTATCCAAGGTCAGCAAAATAAGGGGCTAAGCCGCTGCCAACACCCGCATCCACACGGCTCCATAGGCAGGAGCAATAAAAAGGTTTCACAATCGTCGGCAGCATCTTCCCCTGAGCCCGCGGCACAAAAGCAGCCGCAAGCTGGAGAGCAGCTGACTCGGAGCCCAGCTGAGCTGCTGCTCCGCCAGCAACTCAGCTCCAGCTCCCGACACATTTAACCATAATTACACGGGTCAGATCGTCTCTGCCTCGTCACGCCAGTGGAGGGAGAGCCGCCGTGCGCCCCGCTCCGCACTCACACCGCCAACAACAAGAAGAGTTATCTAACTCTAGCCAAACAACATACACACACCCCTAGAACCATTTAGAAATATCCTGAAGTGAAAGCCGTGAGGAATTCAATCTATGTAACTTCTCAAAAACAAACCAAAAAACAACCCAGACCTCAAAGGGACTGACTCAATCGCTGCCTTTAAGTATTTCCACAGGGAGTAGAAATTCGATAATAGATGGCTCTCTAGGCTGGCAGAGAGGGGTATAATATCATCCAACAGCTGGAACTCGAATTCAGAAAAATGTAAGACAGAATTAAAGAACAATTTCTGCAACTGTGCAAGTAATTAGCCATTGCAACGACTTATGGGGAACTAATGGATTGTCCATTATTGACATAGACCCAAAAGAGGACTGAATAGCATCTTAAACTGTAGGTTCATCACCACAAGCCCATAGTCTTCACTGTGCAGGTCAGTGAAGATGATTTCTGCCTCCCAATCTGACAATAAGATTATCTGATAAACTCAGTAAGAGAGTAACAGATGCAAACAACCAGGGAAGCCCTGGGGCAGAATTAAGAAATAGAACCCCATCGTTTCCTTTAAACTGCAAAAAAAAGAATTAATCATGCCACCTTCTTTGTTATGTCATTTCAGGGAACCACGTGTCATACATTTCTATCTGAACTTCAGCTACCGGGGCAGCCAAGCAACAGTTGAGCAAATTCAGTCTGAGGGGTCGGGGAAGAGGAGCACAACCTCCCCTTACCTATGCAGCACGTTCCTTTAGAGGATGCTATCTCACAGATAGCACCGCAGCTCTCTTTCTCTCTTCTCCTTCTCTGCCTAGCTGGCAGCTTGCTTTCAGCTCTTCAGTTGTAGAGGTGATGCTTGTAGAAAAGTGCAACAGGCTACTCCCACAATACTGCTAATTTGGGTAGAAATATATACACATGTGTGTGTGGTTTTGCTATGTGCATATTAAACGTATATAATACTTTAAATATGCATTAAATATATATGTGTATAGAAACTAAAATGTATACGTATTAATATATAATGCATGCATTAATAAAACTATATACAGATATCCATAAGTAATGCACATCGCTATTTAATGGGTATATATTGCCACGAAATCACCTGTACCTTTCACCATTCACCTACAGCATAGCTGCTTGTTCACCACGGTTCAGCTGCCTAGCTTGCATATGTGGCCTGCACACAGCCTTCCTACTTCTGAGGTTATACTCAAATCCCTCCCTCCCCCAAAAAAAAGCAAAAGGCAGGTTTCACATAGCCTCCTGGGTAGGTGAAACATCAGCCTGAGTAGTGGGCGCTGCTGCATGCTGCTTTGCTCCTCGAGAAGCAGCAGGAGCACACACACGACTCCGCTTCTCCATCCATTCATCACTAGATGCGGCATTCTTCAGCCTGGCCCAGCCTTGCCTTAAGCAAACAGGAGTCACAGTTCAGCAGGTAAAACAGAGCTGGAACAAGGGAGAATGCATGCAGCACTCCATGCTATTTGTTTTACTTTTATGTAAGTATTTTAACAGCAGTGATGGTTTTATTTGAAAAGTCAGTACTTTGTAAGGTACAAAGATACTTATAAGCATGTGTGTTATTACTCAGTATGGCTGGCGCATTTCCAGCTCTCTCTGGGTCTTTCCCAAGCACGCATCTCCTAACCCCATTCTTCATGCCAGGTTGCAGAAAGCAAAACAACAAAACACAAACCTCCTCTTTTTTCTTTTTCCAGTGCTGCAGCCAATGCTCGGTTAAAATCACTGTGGCACCCAATGCCCTAAATGAATATGCTTTCATGGTTCAACAGCCCCCAGAGAGTCTTTCCCGCAGATGTAAGAAGGTCATTTTGAAGCAATGGGAAAAATAAACCACAAGCTTCTACCCTTTCCTTAAGGATATTTTTGAAGGAAAACTATTTCAAAGGGTGGATTTTTTCTGTGTTTAGTTAGCAACAAAACAAAAATCTGTCTTTTGCATGAAAAACAGACAACACATTTTCAGAGATCATATAAATTACTTCTCAGTTGAAGGACCAAAATGGAAATGTTTGTTTATTAGATTCAAGACCTGCAACAGATTTTTGCCTTTTGGCTGTATTTTATCAATGGAAAACAGTTATACCTGTTTCTCTCTAGAAGCCAGACCTAAGAGAAATCGGTGGAACAGCTAGATACTCCTTCCGAGGCTGAAAGAGATCTGTGCAGTCTTGGGTAAGTTACCACTGCTGAGTGCAATTAGCATGCTTATTCATTAACAAAGCCCACTTCCTCAGTATACGTATGGTACGGTGTGAACCTCATGAGAAAGTTCAAAGTCTTACTACCATATCGACACATGTACTTCCCCTTTTGCGTTAGCAGAGGTCTCCTTTGTATCAACAAAGTCCCATCAACCTTCTCACCACCCTGAATGCACATCGGACTCGCAGAGGAAAACCCCAGTGTTGGCCCATCGGTACAAACTCTCTCTCTACGTAACTCGCAGGAACAAGTGGGCTGGTTCCACAAGCAGACAGCAGAAGCTCCTCTCAGCAGAAACTCCTAGCGAAAGTTTGAAATTCCAGGGTAATGACTTGAAACCATACTCTAATATAGTCAACTGAAGCTATATAAATAAAGATTTTTGGATCCTTCTGGCAGCTATCATGCTGCTTGGACTTCTTGCAGCCAAGCACGGCATCGTGCAAACTGAATATATGCATATATATGCACAGCAATAGCCTTGCGGTCTTTTGCTTACTATCAAGGTTCCTCCACTCCCTTCTCCTCTCAGAATAAAGTTCACACTTATTTAATATTTAACCTTTTAATAGCGTTCAACTATCCTGATAGGATGTAGCAGTTTCTCATTTAAAACAAACTGCTTATATTCAGTGAGAAAAAATAAAACCTCATGAATGGCTTAAGTTGATGAAGATTGATACAGCTTGGAGACTTTATAGTACAGTGACTCATGCCTTCTGGAAAATGTAATCTGTTCTGTCTAGTTTGGGAAAATAGGTCATGTTTTAAAAATGTGCTAACTAACATGAAGAAAGGGGAAATTTTCTTTATTAATGGTTCTGTTATAGCATTTAAATGCATCTGGTAATTATAGCGACTTTTTCCCCTTGTACTTCCAGAAGACTTCCCCAAAGAACTCGCATTACCTTACAGCTCCTGACTAGCACAACCAATGTTAATATGGCAAAGAAAGGATGGAGAAAAACAAAAAAAATATCTCTTCTTCCTGCTTTAGCACTTCTCCTACAGCTTTCATCCCCTGCAAACTCCCGTTGGTTCGCACTCGTTTGCCGCCTCCTGCTGCATCGAGGATTGTGTTTCCTCCTTTCAGATGGAATTCTTCTAAGAGCAGCATGGGAGAGAAACACTCTGGTTTTTGGGTCACTAAAGGCCTCGGGCACTTTTGAGCCCAGTGAGCTTCAACCTGCTCTTGCAAGAATATATTAAGGTAAAAGAGTTAGAGTTGAAATTTCCAAACATAAGTCACTAGCGTCTTCATTTTTTTTATGCCTCACAGAACTGAGGCATAAAAAATAGTTCCTAACTTTATCTTAACCCAAAAAATGAAATATGTAAAAAACAGCGGGTTCATGTGTTAATTGTTTCTTTTACATAAACCCAGAGGCCTCGGCAATGTTTCTGCACCTCTAGAAAACTGCTACTCAATACGAAACCAGTGAAAGCTTACAAGACATCAACCGTTTCCCACGTTGGTCTGCCAAGATAAACACTTTAAAAACAAAAGGCTAAACACAAACAAATTCAGAGTAAAGCCAGGTCGAAAGTTTCCTAATTCATCAACTTACAGCAGGACTTGAACTCAAACCATCTCTCACCAATAGCAGCGACTCCACATCTGTGACTCTCTTAGGCCAGACAAGGAAATCTGATCAACCATTTTGCAACCGGAGTGTCAGAGTTTCAGGCTGTGATGAGAGCCAGCAGCATGCAGAAGCAAGCCACAAAAAGCCAAGGTGTCAGAGTGCTGGAAGAAAGAGGTGTGAAGGTACAAGATAATTACGCAGACTAGGGGGAGTGGTTTTCACAACCGGCTTAAGCAAATTCACATGCCACCACGTGGGAAACACCCCTCCCAACCCCGATGCCAGCACTAGCCCTTTTGAGGCCATTTGACCAGCTTGACTGTGGAAAAGAGTCAAAATCCCACCTCAACGCATGAAAAATGGCTGGTTTCAGCCAAATCCCTTATTACTAACCACATGGCCATATGGGAGCTACTGCTGGGGCAGAGAGAAAGGTAGGACTGCGTCTTTTAGCAGCAACCCTCGCTTGGAGAGATGCAAGCCCATCACGACAGTCACCATAAGGAAGGGAGGCCACCACAGACAGCATTCAAGAAATTAAAATCACTTTGCTTTAATGTAACTATTGTAAACCTCAGGTATCTCACTGCATTCAGATAAGCCATACCCCTTTTTCCACAATGAATAATTTACTTTAGGGGAATAAAAGGGAAATATACAGTAACATATAAAGGGAAATCTTTTAGAGGGACAGAGCCTGCAACGTTAAAGGCTTGATAAAGTACGATCTTCTGTTTGACCATCACTTGTAGCCAATTTATGTCCGAGCAAAAGCTCTGACTTGATAAACAGGTTCCTTATTTGGTGCTCTCTTCAAAAAAAGGGAACATCTCCTAAAACGCCTATTGAATTATCTTTGAAAGGGTACGCTGTATACAGATACATGCCTTCCAGGCAGAAACCAAAATAATTTAAGCATCATTTCCCATGTAGGTGAACAGGTCTAAACCCTTCTCAAAAGAAAATGAAACAAACTGACCTGAGGGAGGACACACACTGCATGTCTTTACTTCTCTGAAACACCATGAACTAATGTATACTTATCTTTGATTACAGACTACTAAAAAACTACAGCTGAAATTGGATTAGAAACTTCTGCTGAAAAACAATTTATTGCATAACACAACTCTGACAGCCTGGGTTTCTGGCCACCAACTGAGCCTTTATAAAAATCTGCTGGGCAGCTGCCAAATCATCTCTTTGAGTCTTGGCATGTCAGACATCTGAGACAGTAGTCAAGGCAGCCACATGTCCTGTGCCATCCACAGACCTGCACTTTTATGGTTAAATGGTGCCGTCAAAGAACAGAGTAGTACAAGCCATTAAACACACAAAGGTAAAAATCTCCTGCAGCTGTGGATCTGACAACTCTGATCATGCTGTAGAAGACCGAGAGCCACAGCAGGATTTTTTTCTTTTTCAGGATCTGGTATTAATTTGAACATGAAAGTAGCTTATTAAGAAGAGGGGAAAAAGAGAAGTGAGAAATGGTAGCAAGCTCCAAAAAACCTCTGCACTCCTAGCTGAAAATCACTGCCATTTATAAATTTCACATTCCAAATATTCTTACTTTGTCTCCAGTTCTAATTAAAACTCTCCACCAAGTACACTTCAGACAGACATATAAAACCCAGTACACACAAAGAGTATTCAGCAGCTCAAGATAATTAAATTCAAATATATTCTTTCTAATTAATTTCATTTTGATTCAGTTCATATTTTTATAAGGTGTTCAAGCTCCAGTATGCAACCATACGAATACGGTCCAATAAAAAGTGATTTCTGCAGTTTAAATGTCTGCTAATAAGACCTACAGATGTGAAGTTTAATATGGCTAATCCAATCCTGATGCATATTACTAATTATCTTAAGACCTTTCTTCACCCTTAAACAGAAAGCCTGATCCTTCACTTGAAAAATACTAACTGCTTTTGCATGGCAAAATAGCATTAAGGTAGCAGGAAGAAAGACACACCTGGTGTGTTATAAATTTGCCTTCACTCTTTCCACATGAATTTAAAGAGATACAATTTTTTGGTATCTCAGAGCATATGAAAGGTCAGTTGTATCAATATTTTAGAGAAGCTGGAGTACTGCTGACATGTTAAACATCCATCCTCATAAGTACAATAGGAGGTCAGTGCTTACATCATTTCTTTGGTAGGACTTTGGTACCTGCATGATGAAGACTTGCCTATAATAGGAAAAGATCTGTTCATCTATCTGCTTTCTAGGAATATAAAAAACATGAATCTGCCAATACATATTATCGCTCCCTCATTTGAATAAATAAACAAATGACCCTAAAGCCTATGTAGCTTAGCTACATTATTAAATACGGTTTGCCCATCAGGAACATGATGTTTTCACAGGCTTGAGGCTGGGGATAGAGGTGCCTGCGCAGGCTTGGGAAGGTCACCACACACCTGCTGGATGACCCTACGCCAAGCAGAGCTGCTCACTCACTCCCCATTTAAACCTTTCCAGTACAAGTGGTTTGGGCTGGTTTAAAGAGATGAAACAGGAGGTCTTGGCCCATCTAACTCACTTTGATGGCACTACAGTAGAGCGCGTTTGCCTAAGTAGCTCCACCACCAAACCTCTGCAAGAGGACCATGGCCACCAGCGGGGCGAGTGGCATGCTGAAGCTGGGGCACGGCAAACTCTACCCACAGAGTAACCTGCACAGTGAGGAACCTTTAAGTTTGCATAAAACTGACCCAAAGCAGGTATGGCTAATGCAGGAAGTCCCTTGCCTTAGCTAGGTTAGCCTTAGTTAACTTGGTTTCCTCCTCTTTCACGTCAGTCTACAGTATGCCCCTCATTCAGGCAATCACCAGCTTTAAAAGGAGATTAATTTAAAAAAACAAACAAAAAAACCTAACCAACCAAGCCATCTCGTCAAACTTTAAACCCAGGAAGGATAACGACAGAGCCAAACGTGCTGAACCTATTGCTGGGAAATATTGGGCCCTGAATCAATTTTACTGAACCAGACGGGGAACCAAATTGGTTATATTGACACAGGCTCCTGGGATAGACACGCTGATACTGCACTAAGAGCATGACATGTTGATTTTGCTTGATGCACTACTCAAAAAGTGAGATTTTTATCAGATACTTTCTATCCTTGTTTACATTCCCGACTGGCAGAATATCCTTTAAAGCTGGGGGGGGGGCAAATCTGTTGAAGCTTGGAGAAGTAAACTTAATCTGTACTCTTCACTTGTAAGTCAATTAAAGAAGATATATGAGGAGACTCTAAAGCTACTCTAAATGTATTTTCAGGTCAGTTTAGTTACATCAGCAAGTCTTCTGCAAGAAGAAAGCTATATAATCGGTGAAAACCTATGCTCTAAAGCTTTACCAAGCTCACCTTTCAGTATTAAATGTACTCGACTTCCAAAATACTACCCAGCAAACAAATGATGGTATTTTAGTAGCGCGGGGAAGCAGATAATAAAAACTAGCATTTGCTCTGTGAGGCGATCGCTCAGTAACAAATCAGATGAATGCACCCCAGTAACTTCCCAGAAGGCCTGCAAAACATTTCTCCAAATAAACAGTGCCAGAGGAGGGTTAAGGCCATTACCTGGAATTGAAGATGCAGCAGATCGCTCAGGGTACCCAAAGTCAAGAATTTCAGACAGAGCTACACTGAAGAGAAGCTTGCATGTGGCAGAGCTGCAGTTCTTGCCACAATTTAGAACAGGAGGGAAGAGGAAGAGCTAACAGCTGCTAACTCTCAGACCTGGCCTGACTTGTGAAGCCATACTACATCTCCCCTTAATGGTTAAATTATGAAGATAACGGACAGCTGGGAGGCTTTGTGGGGAAATGGGAAGGGGGGAAAAAAAAAAAAAGATCTTTCTTAAGGAGATAGCAGATTTTCCTAATTGCACGGAACGATTTTTAACACACGGGTGTTACACAGCAACTGGATCTGTGTTAAACTGATAAGGAAAAAACATGATCAAGTTTCAACCTTTCCATGATCATCTTTTTTTTTTTTTTAATATAAACCAACAAGTCTGCATGAGACCTTTCAAAATAATGGCACAATCATTTTTCTTTCTGTTTTGAAGGTTTCTCGGCTGGCAGTGCTGGGCAGCACAGCACCCGTGCAATGCACAGGCAGGGTGCCGGATGCCTACGTTGGCACAGCTCATGCAACCGGGGGTCTGCAGAGAACAAGCCCCTCTGCTCCAAGAGAACTGTTTGGGTTAGCGTTCAATTCCATCATCCCTCCTCCCCTCCCTGATCAATGGCAACATTCAAACTTTACTGAAGATATTAGAAGCACATCAAAGACAACCATTAAGCTTTTAAGTGCACTAATTGACATTTTAGCACTTACAAATCCATCTATGTGTTCTATCACTCAATTTAAGAGACTTGCTTCCCTGGCTGGTAAGAGTTCCCCATGTTTTTAGCAGGCAGAGGGGGATTTTCAAAGCTATTTTTTTTCTCAGACGGGATTTTAGAGAATTCAAATTTCAAATATAATGCACTTCAAAAAGTAACACGTTTCACAAATTTAAGAGCTCTTCTATAAAAGCTGTAAATGGCATCACAGCTATAACTCACAAGCTTTTAAGCTCCAATGAATTCTGCAGCTGTTATGGCACGTCGAAGCCAAATCATTGTTACCTTCACACCACCACAACTGAAAACCCCAGCTATGATATTACAAACTGCATGGTGCTACATGAAAAAGGAGGAAGAAAAAGAAAAAAAGAAAAAAGAAAGAAAAGAAGAAAAAGAATCCACGGGTGATTTCGCAGCTCCTTCTTTCTTCCTTCACTAAGTTGGCATAAAACAGATGCTAAAACCGTGAGACACTGTCTTAGAATGAGTATCCCACAATAGGATCCAGGGAAGCGTTTCAGAGCAACCTCCCCACGGATGCTGTAAAATCAGAGGATACAGCCCTCCCCACCCCAGGTATGCCGACATACAGCAGACAAGCCCCCACCCAGCGGCCAAGCCCAGCCTCTGATTCCAGAAGAACATCTCAGTGACAGCAGGTCTGGACCCTTCTTCTATTACTGTCACATACCAACATGTTCACCTTCTGTTCTGTTAGAGAAATCCTCATTCAGTCCCAGTATTTAAAGCAACAAGAAAGATCAAATTAAATCCTCAGGGTTTTAAGCCGTTCAGTTCATTGCTAGATCTATTTTAGGGTCTGAGGCTGCCAGCCACCCCCACAGAATCTGCACGCTAAACAAGGCTTTTGACAGGCTTGTTTATGCCTTCTGCAGCAATCAAAGGCAAAACATTACAAATCGAAGAACCAGGAGACAAATACAGTACTGTGCATAACAGAAACCTCAAAAAGCTAGCCAGCAGCAAACCTGCTGCTCAACGAACCCTGCAGAGCAATACGAGATAACGCAGGAAAACAGAAACGGATGGATCAAGTAAGAACAGACTTGCGCTGCGTGTATGCAAACATCTGCAGGCAGGACCTCTGAAGCACAAATCCATCAAAAGGAGTGGATGCAGGATCGCAAGACAAGAGGCAGACAAAAATCAGTCATTTTCTCCCCAAAGTACCCTGGGGCGAAGGTCATAATTTGAGAATTCAAGTTTAAAGATTGCAGGGGACTTCAGATTTTTAATGGTATCAGAAAAACACCCCAAGAAAACAAGTGGGCATGGACAACGTGCAATACTTCTGTGGCTGGGATTTAAATCGAAACACAAAGACTGCATTTTGGGACCAAGGCAGTTACACTATACAAGGCAGTTACCTCCAGTCCACATCTTTCCTTAGAGAAGGCAAAAAATCACATTTTGTGTTCAGTTCTTCCCTATATTGAACACGTGATAAAGACAGAGTCAGTTTAACTCGGTGACATGCACTGTAAAGTCCACTGCCCATACTTTAGCAAACCCACCGCATCAGGGAAGCATCTAAGATGTACACTAAAATTACACCCAGAAGAAATTTAGCAGTACGCCTTCGCTACTGTGTTCCTTTAAACCTTTCACCTCTTAAACCGCGAGTTCAATGTCAGATTATAAACATCATAAAAGCTCATAAAACCCAATCATAAAACTGCCAGTTCATTTCAAGATTATTTGCTCTTAGCCTTGCAAAAACATCACGAGCAGTACGAGAATTGCATCATCTCCCTGCAAAACACCAACCCCTCTTCATTTGCATCAAGCCCAGGTTACTGCATGCATCCTGCTCGTGTCACTGGGACGGGAAGGCATTGCAGCTTTACCTTGAAGGTGGACCTTCAGGCACATCACCCACCTGCTAAACCATCCTGAGACACATCCTCAGCATCAGCTCCTGATGAAATCCCCTGCTGTTTCACCTTCCTCCTGTAAAAACTAGCTTTGCATGTTACCAGCACAACTGACAGATACAAAAACCTCGAGCAGCAAGCAAACACCACGACAGGATTTTGGAGCATCTCTACAGGCCCCTCCATGCCGTGCAGCAGGGTCTACCCCCAGCCTTGCCAGAGACGGAGCCAGGCAGCACGGTAGCTGCCCAAAGAATGGGAAGAGGCACAGGCTGAGAGATGCCTCCCCACACATCATTAGCATCAGGTGCTGGCTGCCTGCATCAGCCTGCAGTAGGAAAAGAGGCAGCATTTGGTTATTTAGGCTGGGTTTCCTGCATGACCAGCCACACCATTTCACCCCTCTCTTGGGAAAAGACTATGGGCTGGATGGAAGCTGTCTGTTAGCTTTTCTGGGTACAAGGACAGCTTTAGTGAAATGAAATTGTCATAGGGGTCTAGGGCTTATCAACAACTGGTTTACACCAAAACATTCCAAGAACTGGCTGAATCATATTTAGCTTTACAACAAGCAATGCGACAGTGAAGTAATGGTTTTGAAGGCAAACTGTGAAGAAGTCTGTGATTTGTAGGTCAGAGCATGTCCACCCAGCTACAATAAGCTCAACTTGATTCTCACACTTCAAGCACACACCAAACCACTCTGGTTTTTGGCTTTGTTGTGCACTTGCAGAAGGCGGGGAAGAAAAAAAAAAAAAAGAAAGAAAAAGAAAATGAGACAAAACCAAAGACTGGATTAGAGAGCAGCAGTACATTTTTAGGCATGGATCAGCTCTTGCTGTCTCTTGGCAAATGAGGTGGTAGCAGAGAGTCATCCAGGCAAGTTTAGGAGCTGTGTTTCTGTTTATTTTAATTTGCAGTCTATTGATTTTACTGTTTTGTGAGCTCACTCATGAGGAATATTGGAACAGGAGGCTGAATGCAGTGATGGACAGCGCAAGGCAGATACACCCACACGAAGAGAGCATCTCCTCTGCCGCCAGCCTCTGCTCCCAGCAAAACACGCGGAGCGGCTCGAGAGCCCAGCGCCGCTCCTGTGACACTGCATGCAGGCAGAAGATTAACCATCCGTCATTACGGTCCATTGCAATTCCTTATCGAATCTCCCCGACAGATACAAGGAGGAGGGACAGACTAGCGATGATTACACTCCCTGTTGTGGGCAGGCACAAATTTGGTAGCTTGATTTTGCTACTGGAATGGGTCTTAGATGCACCAGACACGTGATTACATGCAGTCACGTTACACAAATGCAACAGCCTCTGAGAGCGGTGGCTCCAACAGGGCGCAGAGATAGAGCTCTATGTGCCTTGGGAGAGCAGATCGTGCTGAATCCTAATTAATTTTTTTTTTAAAAGTGACTTGTTATAAATGCCTTTGCATTGCTAGGTGACCTACTCCTCCTTGTGACTCCTGCGTCCTAGCCATGACAAGTTGCTGCATACAGATGTAGCAGCAATAGTACAGCTTAATCAGTCAATGTTTTCACAACACATATTTCAAATATTAAGCAGTTATTGAAGACTTAGAAGTTACTGTGTAAATATTTGTATTATATTATACTACTAAGGCTTCCTCACCAACTGTGGAATTTTAAGTCTATCTCATCTGATAACGCTTTATTTACATATCACACTGCTCTCGATACTCAACAAAGTGAACTGACTAAATTTACACCAACTCCATTCAAGGAGTACATGTCAGGAAAGAGCAATTCAATGATTTTTGGTCTCTGGTATGTGACTAAACTAAACCACAGGCAGTCACAAGGCTTGTTTTGGGTTGGCGTTAACTGTTTTCACTAGGTGACAATGTCCACGGGGAAAGCATTGGAGGAATGCACCTTGCTCTTAAAATACCCCACAAGCAGTCAGGTCTACACTGAGAGCTATATACTCCCAACATGGAGTCTTGTACGTCTCTGCTCAAAATCTGTGAAGCCGGTGCTGCCCACAGACCTTACATCCCCAGCGCTGCTGCAGTCTGCTTTAGCCCTCTGAAACGCTCCCAGGATGCTACGATGACCCCAGACAGCACAAGAGACCCAGGGGTACCAGAGCTCTTTCCAGAGGGGAAAGGCAGGATTTCATCCACCCGTTTGACGTGGAGGCAAGCAGAGTTTGTCACTCATTTATTTGGGTCAGATTATCACCTCCCACTACTTTACAAGAGGAAGGCCGCGAGAAGCTGCTAATGCTCAGACAAGCAGCAAATGCTTGGGAAAACATGATCAAGACGCAACCAGCAGCAAATACAAACACCATTATTAGTCCCAGACAAAGTACCCTATGTGGATAAAATAACAGCCACTAAAACACAGTGAAGCTTTTCGCTATTTCTGAAAAAGATGACATATTTAAATGGGCTGTTTTTCCACAATTGCATTAGAACATACTGTGCAAAACTCCTTTTTCCTGTCCCTCTCCTCCTCCCCCCCACAAAAAAACCCTAAAAAGCAAAAAAGAGACTTATGGGACTCCATATCATTTCCAACAGTTGATACTAAGTTGATCGTCACATCAGCTTTGAAAAATCTGTGCGTCTAAAGCACCCGCTGTATTGAGGAAACCCTGTAATGTGATAATCTGTTTACTCACTGAATCCAACTCGCAGATTTATTCTTTATTTTACATACTGAATGAATATTTACTCTCCAATGATTTTAGTTAGACTTGCACAATCATATGTTGAAAAGGGAAAAAAAAAATGGAGTTGAAGTCGCATGCTACCTTTCGACAGCTCTGCCAGCTGGAAATATGCCATCAATTGTCTGTTCGGTACGTGACACGAAAGCAGAGGAGTCTGCTTAATAGAAATTCACTCAATTTCACTGTGTTTACTTCAGGTTTAAGAAAATGGCCATGAAAAAGATAGATTAAATATTTTTCCTTTTACGAATATCTTCCTGTCTTATTTTGTAACAAGCTTCTAGCCTCATACCAAGTTTATGACATTTCTAATTTCAAACGTTATGGAAATTGGAAGAACAAAGTAGAAATGGAAATATTAGCAGAATTTTCCTTCGTTTCAAAAACTGAACAGTATCATACTAAGAAATAAAGTACATCCAGGCATTCTGTATGTGTTACTACCAAGCTATGCACTTGTTAAATATATAAATAAGCATTTCTGTTCTGGAGAAATATGTCTCACTTCCACAGAAAGTCAAAGACATACACAAACAAATAGCAGAAAGCAGCAATTTTTGTCAGAGGGCTTATTCAAGAAAACCAAAATTCAGTACGTGGCGCTTTTGCAGAAGTCTTTCCCCTACCTTTTGCTACGCACAGGAACGGACAGGCCGATGTACACACAAAGAAATACATGACAGGTATTGCCCATGAGTTGCAGCGTCGCAAGCTTCAGGCCACTGAGCTCAAGCCCGCTATCGCTCACACCCCTGTGACAGTGGGCCAATTTACTAGCACCGGCCTACTACAGATAAATACACAAGCAGCACGTTGTTCACAGACATCTGTCTTACTTTTTTCCCCCTCCTTACCACTCCAGAAATGCAACTAATACAACAATTACTTAACCATATAAATCTGAGGTTAATAAAAAGACCATGCTTTGAGTGACAATATCTACTTTGCCATCACAGAACTAACTCTTTATTCTCTATAAATAAACGTTATTATCCGGGAATTGAACTCTGAGCGGTGAACTAGTAGCTTGCTTTCTTCGATGCTTCAATACATTAAGTGCTTTGCATTATGGGCAGATCAACTGCCCATTCACTAAGAAAGGTTACCAAAGTGATGCTGTAATCTCATTTAGCTCCCCCAGTGTTTACCTTCCACAGCCAGTCTTGGATAGCAGGGGAAAAAAATGTGCAAGAACAAAGCTGGGACATTCAAATGTGGAAAGGGAAAATATTTACCTCCTAGGCTAGAGATCCTTTTGCTCCAGCTCCCTCACCAAAAAGGTATGGTGCCAAAAGCTTGAAGAGGCAGAAAGCGATTTACAGATTGGAAACATTTTGATATGTAGACGAAAAAGAAGGAAAACCAAAATACTGTAACTTAATTGTTTAACAGTCTAGTGCATTTTACAGTGTATCTCATTGGGTAAACCCTCTGATCCATGACCAAAAATACACACATAACATCAGGGCAACGAAAAGGGAGGACAAAAAGACATCTACCAAGTAGTTTGAAACCAGTCCTTCCCTTCGCTCCTTTTTTCTTTGTTTCTGCCCTGTAACTCTCACCAGGGATGGCAGTCAGTGAAGATCCCCACCAAAAAAACCCCCACTTCCTGTAATAATAAAACCCCTCATTCCTGCTGCAGAATGGGTTTCGGACCTGAAAACTGCCAGCACCGGAGAGATGCAGAGGGAAAAGAAAAAGCTCAAAATTCACCTTCAGAAAGACTAAGAAGGGAAGGGCAGTTAGAGAAAAAACAAACACACACGGTTACTGGTGAAAAAATAACATATTTTGCCTCAGCCAGTAAAAAAAATAAAATGTTAATTAAAAAAAAAAGAGTTAAGAGAAATAGGACAAAAAAACTTGGCAGTTACAAAGGGCTGACTGGAGCTTTTGGTTTAGGCAAAACACCAGCCCCGGGGAACAATTTTTACCCTTCGACAATAACGAGCCTTTGGTGCACGGTGAGCTTAAAGTGGAGACCTGCTGAGCGGGGAAGAGTCAAGGCTGCATGGAAGTCCAGCACAGCGCTGGGAAACCCAAGGCACACATCTGAGTGTGCAGAACTAAGTCTGGCAAATGAAGCTTTCACAGACGTCAAAGTATTTAATAGTAGGATGTTGCATACAGTAAGCCACTGCTGAACGCCATGTCCAATTTCACCCACAAGTTAATCACTTTTACTTTATAGAAGATAAAATGTTAATTATCTGCTGACAGAGCTACCTCTGCTGGAATCACCCCTTTGCTTTGCAGACATACACAACTTAGAAACACAGTTGGTCCAGGATAAGCAGTCAAGGACACAGCACCATCTACGATGCAGATGGCACCACAATCAGGTTCTATAATAAATCTTCTTCTAATTTAGAAAACAGGTTTAAGATCCCAGACACATTAATTAATTGGGAGTAGGCGATGCTGGGGGAAAGAGACCTGTCTGCTGCTGCAGGTGTTAGCATCTGCACGAGAGGATCTTGCGCACAGGGTGAGGGAACTGCAAACAGGACAAAGCTCAGGAGAAGACCAGGAGTTGCGTAGGTGGTGAGAAGACTTTATGACAACAACTGGCACAGCCAAAGGCAGTTGGTGTGGGTGCTTATGTTCGCATTTTGGAGCTGCCGTGGCCAGGGAGAGACATCAAAATGGGTGTCCAGAAAAGGGGGCTCCCAAATTGTCTCCAGGACTGGGGATGGAAGGTGGTGGGACTGCAGCCAGAGCAGTGGTCCTGGACCAGGATGGGAAGATATCAAGCACAGAGGGGTATCAAGAAGACAGCTACCTGTGTAGCTGTAGAAAAGGTTCCCACCATTTTACCCCTGTGGCACACTTCAAATGGGTTCATTCCCTCAACTTTATACTATACCATTTCTCTACTCACTTGAAAGAGAGGAAAAGACAAAGCCCATTTCTGCTTGAGCAGAAACTCAAGTTGCTAAACCACCTTGGAAGCAGGTCTGTGGGATTTCACTTCTCGGGAACTAAGACTTGCTCACCCTGTCGTGCCTTCACACAAATTCCCCAGCAAGCCATGAGCTCCAAGGGCTGCCACATCTGAAAGGCCACCATGCCCGAGCACCAATAACTCACGCCACTACCCAATCCCAACACTGCTCTGCTCCCCAGGCTGGTTGGTTGTGTGGGGTAAGGAAGAGGCAAAAGGAGGGGGAAAAACATCCTGCCAGAGCACCCGCTATTGGGGATGGGGGCACACAAACCTGCCCTACACACAGATGGGCCAGCCCGCAGGGATGTCTGAGCCAGCACAGGGGGGAACCAGCCCAGAAAGGAGGAGACAAAATGGCTTCACTTGCTTTTTGCTTTGTTTTCCCTCCCTCTCCCTCTTACCTCTATTGCTACATGTAGCCGAAAACAAAAACCATTCAGATGTTTGAAAGAAAAAACAATTAGATGTGGAGCACGTCTCCATTTTAGCCAAGCATCTTACAGAGCCCCATTGCATTTGAGCAATAAAAGTGGGGGTTTTAATTACTTGTTTATCAGAATCAGGCTCCAGTGCTGCTCTGGAAACGGGTGCTCTCCCGTCCACTAGTGGGAACAGGCAGAGCAATGCTCTTGGAGCCGCTTCCCCCACTGCTGCACTAAGCGAGACACAAGGAAAAGATTTATCTTGCACACCATGTTCACAAACATAAATTTGACTTCATTAAAACAAGTTGCTCCGTGAGCAGCCAAATTAATGAGACCTGACTGTGTGCGGACCTGTGTCCTTGGCTCCCCTGGCACCACTGGCCAGCATTTGGCACCCAGCAGCCGGCTGCTGCCCATTGCTCCTCCAGGAAGGACCACCAGCTTCCCTCTCGCTCCTCGGTTCAGCCACGCCACTTGGAGGAATTATATGTATTTGAGACTCCTACTCTTCTTCCCAATTTTTTTGAGATGTCCCAATGGATTATGAACCTGCCAGCGAAGGGCAGAATAATGGCAGGAGCACACCAGTCTCCTCCCCATGCACGGCATCCTCTTCCCTTCACCACGTCCTTGCCTCGCTCCTCCTCACACCACGTAGCACAAGCACAGCCCAGACCCTCACGCTGGCCCTCAGCTCCCCAGGCCCTCCACTGTCTTTCCTCTTTTCTAACAGACGACACTGGATTTCTGCTCACGTACTTCCAGTCTCCACTGAGAACAGCATTCCAGACGACTGTGAAGCGAGTTATGCTTTGTTGTACTTTTCCCAGATTTTCTTGCAGCAGTTTGGCAGGCATGTACCACCACTACACTTTCAGGAAGGAGGAGGAAACAGAGGAAGAGGGGCAATTAATTTTATTGTTAGAAAACTCACAAAAATGGTGAAAGGACATCAGATCATCGAATCTGATCTCCGCATTATGATCTNAGGGACATGGTTTAGAAGGGGTTTTTGTCAGGGTAGGTTAATGGTTGGACTTGATGACCTTAAAGGTCCCTTCCAACCTCAGCAATTCTATGATTCTATGATTATCTTGCCCCTGCAGAAAAGATGCTTGGCCCAGCCCAAAACACTCCAATAGCACAACTGCAGACAATACCTGCAACTGTTCACCCTTGCAAATATCTATGTCAGAGGCAGCCCATAAATTTCCAAGAGAATTACCTCCTTTTTGGTGTATATTTCTCTAAGCACAACTTACAGCTGTTGCTTTTTCACTTTTGGCTTTTTCAGCTTTCTTTTTCTTCTCAACAGAGGGAGAGTACAACTGTTAAAATATTACACCAAGTTTACGAGCAAGGTGGCCAAATCTTACAAACTAAGTACTTAAAAAGAGGGGCTCCTTTTCCAAATGCTTCTTGAATATTCTGATATCATCTGCCTCGCCTTTATGGACAAAGGGAACAGTGTTAGGAACATCTTAGCTCATCTAAGAAGGCACAGACTTAGGTCTAGGTTAGTAAGTCTTTGGCATTTATTTCTTGATGAGCTAGGGAAGGATGCTACCATTCCCACAAGCAACCCAAGACCTTAATTTTCTTTTTCTTCATGTCAGTGAATTTTAAGATTTCACATTAATCAAGACTGAATAACTCAGCTTCTAACATAACACAATAACTATGAATGAAGACAGATACACACATAGGCTAACAACATTAACCTCATCTCTGTCAGAAGAAACATTTCTTTTTATTTGATTGTTTTCATCAAATTGTGGTCTCCAAAAAGGAGGTTGCACGAGGTCACTTTCAGTGCACTAATCAGAAGAGTGACAAGTGACATCAGCCTTGGTGTGTGGAGCTCATTACCTGCATTCCAGCACTTACCACAACACAACTGCACTTACAGGGAGTTTCACTGCACTATGGAAACGCTGAAGGCCTTTGTAACAAAATCAGGATTCATCTTTCAGTTACAATAGCTCCAAACTCATGTGATTTCAGCAACATTGGAAACATAAGGGAGGAATATCTCAAGGAGTGACACTAACAATTTGACGTTCAGCAACAAACACTGCAAATGCACCAGGAACAATTTACAAGAAACTCAAGGAAGCAAACAGCTAGCTATCTAGAAATAAGAATTTTCCATTCTGTACAAATTTTGCTGTTTTCTTAAGTATATAAAAAGGATTTTTAAAATGATTGCATGAGACTTTTAAATAAAGAACCACCATGTCCAGTGTCATCGACAGAAATGTAAGGTTTTACTTCTGAAAAATCAGAAGTGTCTTGCCGTAGTAATTTTACCAAGAGTGACTCAAAACATCTAAAAAATTAGAGGGGTTTGTGTGTGATCCAGCGTTACAGAGAGCTGTATTGATCAGCTCGCTGATTTGGAACCTGGACCAGTTACTGGTATAGTTTAAAACAATGAGCTAATACTCAACTAAAGGTTATGGGGAACTTTTCCCTAATAATTATTTGGTGTAAAAGTTATTTACAAAATACCATTTACAACCTCATAATGTCTGGAAGACATAGCGTGAGTATTTCTAAATTCACAGAGATCTGCAGGCAAAGGAATACAATACACGATGATACAGGAAGCACAATTAACAACTGAATTATGCATTAACAATTAAACAATTTTCCTGGAAAACCAACCTGATCCTTGAGAAAGTCTTGTATGATTCAAGAACCTGAGACAGAATCAGCAGTATGCAAGAAGGTAAACACCACAGCTTAGGCATCAATAGTCTTGGAATACGAGAGCTATGTTAATAACTGGATAGCAAGATCAGGAATCAACTGGGTGGCATCACTGGTGAGAGAAGTCAAACATTAGTTGGACTTAAAGTGGAAACGAAGGTATCTGTCAAGGCCAGAGAGAAGACGACATTAACTAATACCTATTTCAAGGTCTCACTCCTTTCCTTCAGTCCCCAATTCACAACACTTCGCTTCAGCTGCTCCCAAACAGCAACTGTTTTAAACAAACAGTACTAACGCTGATGTCACGCTGCTACTCCTGACGGAGCCAAGAGAAGTTCATAATAAATCTTTTTCTCCTTCCAGGTTGGAAACATACTCAACTCCTAAGAAAATGCAGAACAGTAATCTGGTCTAACGTGAGGACCGAGTCCTGCATCTATTCAGAAGCCAAGGCGCCCAGGGGGCTGAGAGGGGATCTCTCCTTCAGAGACAGACTGGTCTCCCTCCACACCCAGCTGTATGGAAAATGTGGTCTCTTACTCACTGCGAGCAACCACCAGCTTGCTTCTCACACTCATGGCTGAAGGAACCTTTGAGACAGATCTTCATGTATGCCTGTCTGAATTTGTAAAGGTTTTTAACCAATTCAAGTAAAAGCAGCAATAAGGATGTGACGGCACAGGCTTCAGCCTCAGCTATCGAACCACCACCGCCTACTTGTGCATCCCCAGAGGGTTTGTATTCCAGTTGCTCGTCTGGGCTAAAATCCATGCTGCTGCATCCTCACACATTTTATTTTCTTTCTCATATTTACACCTCCGCTGTTAGGTTAAAGCCACAGCAGGCAACGCCTATCTGTGTTGAAATCGCACCTTTGTGTTATTACACAGACACACATCGTTACAAATGCAATCAAGTCAGGAAATGCAGGTAAAACACCTCGGCCTCTCGTGTAAACAGGACCGTAAATCAGCCCCTGTAATCAACCTTGCGTTTAGGAAAATGCAAAAGGGATCTTTTTTAAGATCCCATCTAGGCTCACCTGGAACCGTGGTTCCATGCAGATCAGGGAATCTCCAGCCCTTGCACCAAGGCTGGAGCACGGAGGTTGCCTCTTGCATGGGATGAAAACCAAATGGGCTACAGAGCTGCTCAGGACGGGCCAAGGTGTACGCACAAGAGGAGCTGGAGGTGCCAGCGTGGCGAGGAAAATGATGCACATCTGCAAGTCTGATTAATGTCCCTGCCTCCATTAATATTAATGCAAAGAGATTTCTTCCTGTGGAAACATGGTTAGAAACAAAGGAGGAGTCTGGGAAGTTAAGAACCAATTTAGGGATTTTGCAATGCAGTCTCAACAGTCCTCTAGTATCTTATTGCCAAATGATCACCAGCACTGCTAGAATAACAGACAGACAGACAAAACCAGAAGTTAATACATATGATGCAACAATTCTGTGTTGTTACACTTTGATTCACCTGCAGATCCTTACACATAGCATAAAAATAACCCCACAAGCGCATCAACTGCCACACACACACACACTGATCACCTTAACAGCTGGGGGGGAAAAAATGTTTTTCAGTCTTTTAAAATTAGAAGGCACATACATCCAAAAAGACTCACAGTATAAAAATCATAGACTCTTTGGAAATCAAAGGCAGAAGTCAGGGATATTTTCATCAGTCGAGGCTTTCAGTAAGAAGCAGATACCCCCCATGATGTCAGGGGAAGTGGATACGGTGGGTATACTTCAGTATTTCAGCAGAAAGTCAGGCTGAAGGGAAGCAGGTAAAAGTAGGAAATTATACTCCTCTGAATATACACTCGCTACACAGTAGAAACAGAGCAGAGTTTAAAAAAAAAAAGCCATAATTAAAGGATACCAAATGTATTTTCTCTCTGACCCTCTCCCGCCCCAGAAGCTGGGTGGGAAACAGCAGCCGGTTCCCAACACTGCGTTCAGAAAAAGGCGTTTGAGGAGGCAGCCAGCCCAGCCAGCCCTCTCCTCGGGCAGGCACCACCACCAAGGGATCTGCACACCCACCTAAGGGCGTGCGCAACCAGGAAGACCCACTGATTGCAACACGCTGTATCTTAATTACTCCTGATGATGTCTATCATGTGGCTGTAGGCGTTCACATCTGAGAGCAGCATTTGCTTTCGGTCTGCACGGGAAGGGAGAGGGGCAGAGAGGAGGTCAGCTCAGGCAAAGCTGTTAATCCTTTTTTGTCTTGGCGAGTGTGACTTTATCAAGAGAACTTCGTTACATATGATTACTGCCACTGGAAACCCCGCGCGCTTTAGCACTTGTAAGACCTCTAGGTGTTGGCAAGGAAACACAGAAGGATGCACAAGATTAAAACCAGAGCTGGAAGTTGAAAATTGCTTTTTGAGTCCCTTGCATATTTTTTTTTCCTTTGTTTAGCTGATCCAGAGCTGCAGTCCGCGGGGGAGAAAAAAAAAAAAAAAAGAAGTGTTGGCATTTTCTTTGCAGGCTTAATTTCCCTTTATGGTATCCTTCCTTTCATTCAGCTGTTCCACAGGAGTTACTCTTACATCTGGCAAGCCAAGACCTATAAACTTTGTCCAAAACTACACTTCTCAAGCCAACTGGTGCCAGAATCCAGCTTTATTTCTATGACAACTTTACTCTTCCCACTTTTTTTATTTTAAAACTATCCTTTACATCAAACTACTTGCTGGAAATAGAAAAGTATTTCCAAAGAGGATACATTTCATCTCAAGCCCTTTCTTCACCAGTTCACCAAATTAGGTAACTTATTACGAGGAATTAACCAGAAAAGTATGGTCAGATAGAGGACTGGGTTAAAAGGAAAGACATCTGGAATCTGTCTGGTTCTTATAGAAGTGTTCTGAATTTCCCCCCAAGCTTCAGTACCTCCAGACACTGCTTTATTAAAAATAGTACAAATCAATCCTTAAATTTCTTTACCTTCCACCTAGCATTTTCTACAACAGTATAATGCCACAAGAAATCCCCCAGAAAGACCCACTCAAAATGCTTCTGTCAGGGCGGGCCAGTAACCACGTAGGACACGGACATCAGAGATCCCAACAGGTAGGTTGGGAGGTGGTGGCACTGCTACACCTCTACAGCAAGGAGGCTGAAAGCTGATGTGTAACTGTCCCTCAAGCCAGACCACAACATGTAAAGGGGAAAAACCCATTAGATATCTTATTTCCTCTGGAAAGACTGGTTCGTCTTGATTTTTGCAAATACTTTCATAACTGATCCATGAAATAGACAGAAAAAAATACAGGAAAAGATTGTTTTGTAAAAGAAACTGAGTTTTGGATGGTGGGAGCATTTAAACAAACCTGCAGTGTTTGCAATAGACACATTGTATTTTTGACACTAGAAATAACAAAATAATCTACCTAATGCCACTGCCTAAATTAGTTGGAAAGAGAGAAGGTGATAAATAGATTTTAATTTCAATCTAATGATTCACAGCTTACTCCTCCCAGCTGGATGCAGCCAACGAGAGAGAGTTACTTATTTTGGGTACCACAGTACGTACCCTCTGTGATAGGATTAGCTTTACTTAGCACCCCACAAAACAAGCAGGAAAATACATTCAGCTTATTACTAGAAAAACCTCGGGGATCCATTGTTGAAGATCACAAATACTTTCAAATTTTAATTTTTTTTTTGTTTTCTACAAAAACTTGGTTAAAACAATACACATCATTGTATCTATCTGTGACACATACGCTTGATTTTATTTTTCCATTCCCAAAGAGGAAAAACTCTGTAGATGACTACTTTTCACTCAACCTGAAAGTGGTGGTCTGTGTCTTTAAGTTAAAAAAAACCCATACAAAATAATAAAGCAAAACCTTTCCATTCAATTCTCCTTTCACCACAGCTGCTTCTCTTATCACTCCAGCTGTACTCTCCTCAGAGCTGCAACATGATGCTCGGGTCTGGAAGAGCTTAGAAATATTTATTTTTTAACACAGGGGTTTGGAAGTTGGGTTTTTTTCCCCGTAGATGTAAAAATACCAGGCTGGAATGATCCTTTACATCTTTCTTCCAAAATACTGATTTCTAGATGAAACACTGATTGCTGAATAGCTCTTTGTATTTTTTAAGTTTTCAAGACCAAAATCTCTGCTTGAAGAGGCTAAAAGATCACAAACTTTCTCAGGCAATTTCTCTAGTCACCAAAAACAAGCGAGCTGCATATATTTTTATTATTATCATTATTTTAAAACAATTTTATCCATTCTCTGTAAGTTTCTGTGATGGGAAATTCACTACAGACCTAATGTTAGTAAAATGTACTTAAGAGTAAATAAAGGCAAAAACCACACTGCAGCTGAAAGTAATGCTTGAAAAAGTCAGGAAACCAGTCACAATTTCTAGTAGGCTTCAGAGGCTGTGGGGCACTTAGCATTTAAGCTGAGACAAATGTTTCAAGAATCCTAAGGAATACAGAACATAATGGCAGTAATTTACATTTTGGAGTTAAAAGAAAGAAGGCATGCATGTTGCACAGAGGGAAAACACAAAGAAAGAATTACTTCAACAACTACAAAAATCCCCTGGGAAAATAGTATTTCAGTTTGAATGTGTTTCTTCCTATTTCTTTCCCCTTCTGGAAAGAATTACTAGGGTTTTTTTTTCTTTTTAACAAGTATACACATATAATATACACGTATGAACTGCATTTAAAATTGTTCAATAAAATTACTACATTAAAGAAACCACACACATTTCCAAGAGAATCGAGAAAGACAGACAGACCCCGTTCTCACAAACCAGAAATACTGCCAGATACACAGGATTGCCCAAAGTCGCAGAACAAAGAAAACTCGCGCAGATGAGCAACATGTGGCAAACCTTTAATCAGCCATTTTTCCTACGCGTGCTAACACCAGCAAAAGCCAGCATCAGGAATGTCAATGCTTCATGGAGCAGAACAAAACCAGCCCTGACAGCACGGGGGCCTCTCACAGTGCCAGCAAACCCCAGCACTGCGCAGGCCAAAGGAGGAACACCTTTGAAAATCAAAAACATAAAGCGCCTTGGATGATACGTTTTGATGATTTGGGACCTGAAATCAATACAAAGAAAATAAAAAGTTGAATGATATTCTGTTCTATTGTAATTCAAATAAACTAATGGCAAGCAGACATCCCTTAGATAGCAGAGTGCCTATAGAGGACGTTTATTGAGACAGAGACCTTGCTTGCCAGAAGAATTTGTTTGGTTCTCCTCCTCCCATAGGAAGATGAGGAGTCCCTCAAGCACAAAGAAGCAACAGGCTGCAGGTAATTCATCCTCTTTCCCAAGGGTCTTGCCAGCCCTCACCTGTGCGGTGATGGGACACACACCACTACTCACCCAGACAGCCACCCATGAGATGAGGGAGCACCTACATTTAGATGCAAGAGATGCGACCCCTACTAGAAATTGAGAGGCACGCTGGGGAGGGAAGACAGACATACATGCCATCCTAAATCACACGGTGGGACGCAGTGGCTGGAAGCTCACAAATCACTCATTCAAAAGCTGTCCGTGATTCCATGGTCTAGTCTTGGCACGCACACCGTGGCTTACTGGAGCCACCTCAGAAGAACCAGGTTCATTTCGCTGGGCTCGACAGAGGAGAACAAACCCTCATTGCTCTTAGTCAGACAGTGGGTTTGCAGCTAGGTTGGTCACCCCATTGCACCCCAGACCCTCCCCAGTAAGGAGCGGACACCATGGTCTTCCCGTCAGATTCGGGAGAGCAAGACCAGTTCACAGCCCACCGACATACTGGGTCCTCCTCACTGGGAGCACTCCGTGTACACCACCTCGGCACCTCAGTCGGCCACACAACGGAGAACCAAGACGCATGCAGCTAATTCAGGTTATGCGAAGAGCTGGCTTTAGAAATGACAAACTTTCCTGCCTCCCCAAAGCCCACAGAAAAACAAAGGGTGGGGAAAGTACTTCACAGATAAAAAAAAAATTTAAAAAAATTACACTGCAAGGGAGGGAGGTATCTGTAGCCAAGCGTGAGTCAAACTGGCCACGATGATAGAGAGAAATATTTCATAAAGCTGCTGCTGGAACTTTTATTGTACTTCTAAAAATTCTCCTAAGGGCAAGGCTTTGTTCAGTTTTTGCTCATTAGATTTCTGCAGTTTCTACCATATATCGGGCTATTTGACATTATAGGTTGCTCTAACCCACACAGACGCATCAGCCCTGCATCAGAAACCTGAAAGGAGCTGCAAGACCGACAGCCTAAATCATTTCTGGTGCTGCGGCTTTGTTCTGTCCTTTTACCTATGATCCAGCAAATTAAATTCTCTTTAACCTAAGAGTCGATATTGTTACTGCTTTGCAGACACATAGGCGGATTGTCTGAGAGTTAGCATTTTTCAGAGGGATCTGATAAAGATTACGGTAATTTACTTGATAAATGCACAAACATAAAATGTAAAAAATATTTAGAAGTACATTTCACTGTCAAAACCTTTGTATTCTTTAGATTCTAATCTATGTATTTAAGCATTAAGTACACCTGTATTTTCAGATTTGTAACATTTTTATCTTCTTCCTTTACTCTGCACACTCTCAGCCATAGTAAATTTCCTGGTGAGAGCTTCTGCTACCCGTTAACAGCTTAGAGCACAAGATCATGGAGTTACCACAGCCATTTCAGACGGCCCAAAATCCAAAAAGAGAGGTTAAAAAAAAAAAACAACCAAACCAACCTGATTAAGAAAAAATGGCTTAACATGTGTTTTGAGCTTTTGTTTGTCTGTTTTAATGAACAGTGCGTTGCAGGGCATGAAGCCTGATTTATAAAAGGCCACGGATGATCCTGCACAGAAGGCAATCAGTTCCCAGTTTAATGATTCACCGTGAAAATAAAATTCCCTTTAGCCACTTCGAACATTTGCCTTTTAGTTTGACTTAAATGCCTCCTTGTGTTTCATTTACCCCTGCCCTTGTTAAAGGATTGTGTCAGAAGTCTTGCTGGAGCCACAGGAGAAGCAGGATGACCTATTGTACAGCAAGGTTAAATACAGCAGCGCTCCATTTACTCCTTCGGTACGGCTTATTATGTTGCACACTTCTGCCATTTAATTTCTACCCATACGTAAGTGGCTTATGCATTCCTTCATTAAACCCACCTGCCTACACCACAGAAGCATTTTACCTTTTTGTCTCCATCTCTTCGATTCCACCCCCCTCCCAACTACTTTT
The DNA here is from genome assembly GCA_013400135.1 of Rhinoptilus africanus. Lineage (NCBI taxonomy): Eukaryota > Metazoa > Chordata > Aves > Charadriiformes > Glareolidae > Rhinoptilus > Rhinoptilus africanus. The sequence continues at coordinate 18,207 of VXBO01006107.1, read as the reverse complement.
TTTTTAAAAAAATTAAGTTAAAAAAAATCTTGCTCTCTATTCATTTTGTGATTAATTTCTGGCCAGCTTTTTATTCCGTCAGTATTCTGAGATGAGCAAAATTAAACATTTTTAGAGCTGACATCAGACCACTAAATTCTATAAGAACAACAGAGAAGTTTCATAATTATATTTCATTCTGTTCCGTACCATCTTATGTTATTTCTGTTTGACTATTGACGCATGCTGTAAAAGAACATGAAAAGGTTTGCGAGAGCCAGGCTGGGTGATGCCCATATCTTTTTCCTCAGTAGTTACAGTTAATTTATAACCCAGTAACGTGCATGTCTCGTTCAGATTATTCCTTCCAACGTGCATTACTCAAAAATTAATTTTATCTTCCAGCAAGCTGCCCATTGAGCCTACCGGGGCTGTATATCACATAAGAGAGGAAGGAAGACACTTATTTGGTCTCTGGGATACAGCTCATAACTCCACGACCAAGGAATACAGCAATGGCACAGGCTGCCTGCAGATAAGAGCGAAGCGAGCTCCAAAACAACCGTGCTTTATGGCAGATGGTCTCTCCGCTCTTTTTCGGTGCACGGAGGGATGGAGGAAGGCCGACTACGTGGATGGGGCTTGCAGGCTGGCAGGGAACACCAAGCCCCAGGCCAAAGGGGCCAAGGGATATCGGGGGCTTGTCAATTTGACAGAGACTGAGCCCCATGTATAACCTTCATCCCGCACAACTCTAAAGCAGGCGGGTTCGGTGTGGTGGTTTGCTGTTTTGTTGATCTTTTTTTTTAAGTAGATCTCTGTATACACTTGCAGGGCTCTATAAATAAAAAACATGTGCATTTATCTCCAATTAAACTCCGATGTAAATTTAAATGCAAATTAAGTGTGCCCCTTGGGCCTGGCGAGGTGCCAGGTCAGCCCCTGGCACCGCAAAAGTTACGCACCGCTGACATGAGACCCGACACGTTCCAATTTAACCAGGAGCAAGCACGGACGGTTCCATTCAGGGGAGAATGAAACCGGGGGTTCTGCAGGTTTCAAAATCTCCGAAAACCACCACATCTGCACCATCAGAAAAAGCACGCACGTCACTCAAACGCAAGGGAAAGCGCGAATGTCTCTGTCATTTTGTGACGAGCAGGAGATTTCTTTCAGGCTCCTCTCCTCCCCTCCCTCTGGCTCTCAGACGTTTCACCCAAGCCTGCACAGTAGGAGCCAAAACCTTTTCATAGGCTCTGTATACAGGTGTAGGAACAACAACCCCTCCAAAAAATAAACCCCAGGAAGACAAGCAGGCGGCTATAGGGGAAGAAGAAGAAAGAAAAAAAAAAAAACCAAAACCAGATTTCAAAAGCACATTAATCTGCTTGACAAGCCATGAACCACATCGCCGCTCTAATTAGAAGCAGAATCTGGGGAAGCAGAGGGAACACAGAGGTGCAAGCATTTATAACAAAAAAGGGACTTGTGATTTAATGACCTCCTCTGCTAGTTTAAAAATTAATGGGGCCAAATCAGATTAAAGCATTTTTAATACAAACCAGTCCGACATTTATCACTGGTGTTAACTGAAAGGTAGCTCCCCTATCATTTCAGCAGAATAGAAAATTCTGCTCCTTTTTCATTCAGGCTGGCTACGAAATTAATTCTTAAAGCCACCTCGTATTTAAGGTGTTTCTGCTGTGGTTCAATGTGTGATGGTGACTTTCAGGCTCAAATCCCAGTTTTTTAGGGCGACTCTTCCCGGTCTCGTTGCTCCAGGCACAACCTGGGAAGGGAGATGGGGAAAACTCTAGCCCACCTTCAGAGAGCGATGGCCCCGCAGCTAGGTCAGAGATGGCCCCGCGCCTGCAGGTCAGAGAGGTTTTTTTCCTCCTCCTCGCACCCCAACGACCATCACAACTGCTTCTTGCTCCAAGTGGCTTTTTTTTTTTTTGGCATGCTTATTTTTTAACTCAGGCCGATGGAATCTCCAACTTTTCACAGAGTGGTCCAGGAAATAACTGTGCTGGCAGAAGCGGGGAAGCGGCAGACCCCGGGCTGGAGGGACATGGTTGGCTGGGGGGAGGACAGCCGGCTGGATGGCATCCATCCAGCCTTGGGGCAACACCAAAGCCCCTCACACACGGCTGGGCACTTCCTTGCATCAAAACCTGCCTTTGATTTATTTGCCATTTACCACCACCACCACGGAGAAAGGGAGGAAGGCATGGCAAGTGATATCCTCCCGACGGAAAAAAAAGAAAAATCTTTTTGAACGTGGCATTTCTGCAATGCTTTGAAGGCAGTCAGCCTAGAGAGTCGCACGTGCCAAGAGCGTGGGCTCCCACATTAAACCTTCCTGGAGAAAAAAAAAAAGAAAAAGAAAGCCCAAATCCATCTTGCAACCACCGGTGGATGGTGAGGCGATGGCAGAGCCACAGTTGCAATGCGCCCGTGCTCTCACTCCTCTCCTCCTGCCCTATTGCTTTGGTTCGGTTTCAATGAGAAGAATTAAGAAAACAATCATCCGAACCTCACGCTTTCTCTCAGAAAAATTAAACCGTAGTGATTAGTTAGAAGAGTAATTTACTAAATTGGGAGTACAAAATTCTGGGATAGTCAATTAAAATGCTGAAAAAGTCAGCCAACTGCAAACAAAAGTTAATTTCCTTTGGACAGGTATATAAAACCCCCTACAGTTTAAAGGCTAATGTCACAACTTTAAATAACTCTTTCAAAGCAAGTTACCAAGACTGCAGAAAGGAACTTAGTTTATAAACTCAGGTGATTTATTTCTCAATCACATGAGATTTATATTTGCTTGCTTACCACTGAGAGTCTGATTTTCTTGGAGGGATATGAGCCATTCACAGAGAGATACTCTTAATTCAAAGTGTATTACGACTTGAGTTTTACTTCTTAACAGATGCACAGTGCCTATCAAAAAATTAGTTACATAGAGGAGGAGACAACCACTGAATGAAAAACAGATTAGATCAACCCAACACATTCCTGGGGTGTACAAAGACACTTATGAGAAACAAAAATGAACGTAACACTCGATGTGGTTTTCCACTCTCTCCCGTGCAGGTATCGCTACGTCTCAAGCCAGAAGAGAACCCCCTCTCCCTGTCCCAGCTGTGGCATGGGATGGACTTGGCTTCCCAAATGGCAACCAACCTAAACCCACACACTGCTCCCAGCACAACCGGACACCTCTGTGCAATGGCCTGCGCTGCCTCTGCAAAGCACCAAAATTAAACCTACAAAAGCTTATTAAACAGCAGTAAGTAGTTATGCTGCAGAGAAACAGCCCATTACGCCACTCCACTTAGTAGGTAAACGGTCTTATCTCTTCCACTGCTTCCTTGGAAAAATATGCACAGCTGGGAGAGGAGGAAAGCACAGGGAGACCAATTTTTGGCAGTGAGAACAGTCAGAAGGAGCCTGGTCTCTGAAAAGAAAAGTGAAAAGCTTTTTCCTCACTTGCACCTTAATGGCATGGAGGGTCCTTCATACTATATATTAAAGCAACATCTATTTTTAAAAACCTAAGAATATAGTATCAGTACACACGGCCTCAGGGGTTACATCAATTTCCTGGTTATTAATTAATTGGCTTGTTAATACCATTTGCAGGCCTGCACTGCCTAGCGAGCTCAAGGAGCCTGTGTTCTCCCTGCCAAGATCAATGTGCATTAGTCTAAACTCTCTGATGTTGAGCAGACTCTGCTTCTGTCAAAGATAACTGAGAAGCGACATTAACTCTTAGAAACATCTGCTCAATATTGGAGGGACAAACAAACGGCACAGCGTAAAGTTTAACTCCAAAACGTTATCATTCAAACATCACTTGCAAGACCAGTACAAGAAATAAAACAAAACAAAAAAACCCTTACTTTGTCTGCCAGAAGTGCTATCAATGAAATATAAAAATGAGAGATCTGTAACCATCTTGCAGGTCAGACCTAAAAAACGCTATAGCTCTTGCATTCTCTGCGGTCTGGACCTCTAGATAACACAAACCTCACGTTATTGAAGTGTATCAGTAGAAAACACTCACTTGGCTGCAATCTGAATACCAATAAGCCATCTTTGAGGCACTTCCCCAACACACCAGCTTTGTTCTTTGGGTGGCGTTAACATTAACCCAATTAGGTCCTTTCACTGAGCACAGATCAATTCCCAAATGCTCATGGATAAATTTAAAAGGCATCAGGACACAGCATATTTATGCATTGTTTGCCTCTCTGTTTTACAAGGGCTCGTGTAATGAAGACTAAAGGGAAAAATTCAGCTCTGAAACCTCATCTAGTGTAAAATGTGACTGCCTGCTAACATAGCAGTCATCTGCTTCAGGAGCATGCGGAGCACACGCTTGCTCCTTGCACTGCGCCGGCCTCCACTTCATCCCTCCGTTCAAGTCTCATGGCTGGCCTGATGCTGAGGCTTCACGCTTCCAGCCTGAACACACAGGGGAGATTTCCCACCTCCTCGCTTAATTCACCCATTGGGCTCAATCCCGAGAAAATCACCAGCTCTGCACTTGCAAGCACGGTGCAGAGCATCCTCCGCGCAGCAGCCTTGTCTCTGCCAAACAAACAAGGCGCTTCCAGAGGAAGGCTTCAGCTTTCCAAGCATGTTCCAAACTGAATGGGTGGGCTGAGGAGACACAAATCTGAATACAACCTTCCTATGTTTACAGAAGTATGCTCGCTCTTAACAAGAGTAATGAACAGAGTATCAACACTACCCTACTTGCAGCATTTTTCCAGCTCACTCCGGTAACGTACTTTAACCTAACTTTCACAACGTTGTGATTTTTTTTTTTTATAGATTTCCTCAAAATAAAACATTCATCACTTCCCTACGTCTTTCAAAAGTTACAAACATTTAAATCAGTGCTTATACCACTTAAATGAAAGAAGTATTTTACTAGAGTGAAGCAAGATACCAACGAAAAGATCTGTATTTAATACAAGCAGCATGCAGTCCACTGTCACGCTAATAACATTTTTTGGGGGGTTTTTTGGTTGTTTCTTTTTTTTCCTTAGAATTTGAGCTCCAGAGATGGCTTCCCCATGGTATGGCTAAAGTCAAGTGTTCTTAGCTTTTACCAGCTCCTCCCTGTCGATCCAAACTAGCTTCCCCCACTGACTAACAAAATACCCAACAGCCTTCCAGAAATAAACATGTTTAAGTTACGCTTGTTTTCAATAGCAGGGTTGGTTTCTTTCACGTTAATTCATTCATTTACATAAATACTTTCAGAAGGAAAGCTTCCAGTGATGATAAAACTTATGGGGATGGTTTCATGGTTGGCTTAAGCTGATCTAAAAGCAGGCTGTTGCTGACAGGGGCACTTCTGCTCTATGCTGAATTATTCCTACATTTATTTGTAGCCAAACGCTGACTATAAAACAGGAAGGAGGGACAAGCTGCCAGCAAGCAGGAGAGAAGTGGATCTCAGGCTGGCTTACGTCAACTGGGAAATTGCATCACAAATCCTATGTTGCAATCTTTGCACCTTTTCATACCATTTACAGTCCGTCCCTTTGGTCCCTGCACCCAGGCAACAACCAGCACCAAACCCTAAACAACTCATCCAGCACCTTGACTCTGCCTCTACTCATTTTATCTCCAGCAGCAGCCAGATGTTTTCTACGTCAATTCCCCAGTACCAAACCACTGCAAAGGCAACAGTGTTTTTCTCAAGGCCTTGGCTTTCATAACCTGCAATTCGTAGGGGAAGCAGGACATGGAAAAATCCAGAGCTGGATAGGGCAGACAACCTTCCTCCATCTGACCCATCCTCAAAGGACACCCTGGCAAGGGGAAGAAACTCGGGAGGCTGGATACAGGTTGCACAACCACATCGCTGTTGAGAAAAACCTGACAAAGAAGCAGCACATGTGCATATGCGTTAAAACACCTCTCGACGGATGCCTGTATATACATATAGTTATCTGCTCAACAGGCACATTTTCACATTATGAGAAAAAATAACAACCACAGCCTGCTATCAACATTTTCACCAACAGTAGAGCAGGAATTATAGTATTAATTTATCTACCAGTCATCCAGACTTTAACAGCAAACTTCTCCAAGTCTGAACACACAAAATGCAGAGTTCTTTGCCATGAGAATCAAAATTTTAACGCACCACTTAAAAAAGACTCAGTAAATTCCTTCTGTGTGTCAACCTTTAGTCTCCGAAAGGTAACTTTATGGATGAGGCCAAAAAATCACGTCTAATAAGAATTTCAAAGGGCATCACTGCAAAATGAATTATGAAGTCATTGTACAGAAGCAGACAGGTTTGTTTTTAAAATATTTCTGTTATCCCTCTCTATATTAATACATGTAACATCTTTAAAACTGCATAGATTGTCCTGTCTTTCATTCTCTCCGGGCCAGTGCTGCACCAGATAGAGCGGTGACCAAACACAGCAGTTTTACTTTCGCAGCACCCGAAGATGAGGAGATGCAGGCACTCTTTCACTACCTGACTGCCAAGGAGGTACTTCATCACAGCTGGGCCTGGCAGGGTAACATGCTGCTAGTTAAACGAATCAAACAGAAAGCATGAAACAAAAATTATTTTCAGGTCCCTAGTCCCCATCAATGTTACACATTTCCTTAAAACTCACCCCAAGGTGTAAACAATGACTTGAACCCCATCGCACCAGGGTGCTGCACAGCAAGAGAGTGTTCATGGTAGGACAGGACAGAGTAAAACCGGGTATACAGAGCTGCAAGGGAGTGCAATAACAACCACCACCACCACCAGATGGGAAGGAAGGAGAGTTAGTGCAACAGCATCATATAGTAAGGCTAGCTAGCATAAGCATTTTTCAAGGTTTGGGTTGATAAAAATCTGATTCATCTCTATATATTTTTATATTCATATTTTTATATATCTATATAAAATCATACATATGGTTTATTACCAGTAAGTCCCTATGATATAACGCTGCAATGATGATAGCAAACAGTGTCAGGTGGCTAACTGAAGAAAGGCCCTGAGGACATCTGGAGGAGAAGGCTGTGATCTTACACATTCACCCAAGGACAATGGTCCATGTGCACAGAACCAGGTAGATTTGGGGTGCACACACTCATGTGAGGTGCAAGCCAAGAGGATGGTGACCAGCACCGTTTGCAGGGCATGGGAAGGTAATACTCTGCTGCCTTCCTGTAAAAATTCGGGGGGGAAGAAGGCGGGGGGAGCACAAACCACCTGCCCTGCAACGCAAACTTAATGTCACGGTTCCTTGGGGAAGGACAATAAAATGGAGCGGCATTGCAGTCTGTCTAAAATAAAACACGCCTGAGTGAGACTGAGCTGTATGAAACTTGGTACTAACCCGAAGGCCATGTCTCTTTAGCATCATCCTGCACTCAGAGGAACGAAGCTCTGGGAGTTTCAGCCTCAGAGGTTTAACCCAGTAGATGAGGAAGGCACCATCCCCCTGGCTGCCTCCTCCCCCCCGGTCATCACCACCTCTGATCGAACCGTTAATACAACCGCTTATTAGCCCATAAAAGCACAGACCTCTAACATAAAACCAAGTATCCTGAAGAAGACACGTTAATGCAGCTGGAGACAAAGTGCTAAATCTCAAAGTCACAATAAAGAAAGAAGAGAAACTATGCTGACAGACGCAGAAGCTGCTGCAGTAGAGGAGAGAAGGACAGAAAAAAGAAGCCAGATTGTTTTGCAGTCAGAGGGAATACACCTACAGGGAGAGTTATTCTGTTACCAATAGGTGAACTGATGCAGGGATTGCTTCAAGGATGTAAAAACCCTACCAAAAGTCATGTGGGGCCTCTACAGTAAGGATTAGTAGGCATAAGTTGCTTGGACAAATTAGAAGGCAAAATAAGAAAAGCAAAAGATAGGAAACACTGACAACGTGTCTAACGTGCCTCAGATATTACCTAATGCTCTGCCAAAATTTTTTGTTGGCAACCATTTGGAGACAGTTCTTGCCCTCTTCAGTATGTATGTTGCAATTCCCTTTCCCCTGCACCGTAAAATAGGAGGAGGGGAAAAAAAAAAATCACTCCAGTTGAATGTTGCATCTCAACCAGGGAATCCCAGTGGATTTGTGACAGCTAGCCAAGCTGTCCTTCAAGCATGAAGCAAGGGTTTAATCAAATACAAGGTGTGCCAGCTTAGCGGAAGCCTCTCTCACAGAGATTACGTAAACTTTTTAAAACACTCATAGGAAAACACCTCAGAAGATTTAGAGGATTTGTAAGTTGAATGCCTGATGATACCCTGAAGGGAAGGAGGACTTAAAGATAAGATGTTGGCTTGACCTTACACTGAAGGCACCCTCCAGGAGAACAGAAAGCATCGTATTCAAGGGAGAGCAAAGGCAACAGGATCCCCAACATTTCGCTATCGACTGCAATGAGTATCATCAAGAATTCCATTTTCTTGTGTCCTTTCAACACAGAGAAATACAGACATTTTAATTCAATCACATCCAATAAAGAGCAAAAGACATCACATCAGCTACCCTGGGAACGAGCCCTCGTTAAACTCTCCCTCTTGAGCAAATTTGCCAACTGATGCCTCCGCACCTCGCGATGCAGGAGCTGCCAGGAGCAGCACAGGCAGCTTTTCAGTGGAGCCCGCCACAGCCAAACCATCTCCCAACCTGCCTCGCAGACGGTATTTATGACCAGAACACAGCACCTTAATGAAACGTTTTACCTTTCAAAATATGTAATGTTTTCTCAACAGAGATGAACTGAAGTGTCAGGTGTTTCAGTCTCTAGTCTCCTGCCAAGACTGATTTGCAAACGTTCTAACTTACTGAAGAGGCTCCAAAAAAAGCTCTTTTAGGGCTGTCTTACTACATATCTTAATTCCCGTTAGACAATACAATGCAGGCAAAACCAGTATTTCTTATCACAACTCTCAGTCAATGTCCCCCATGTTTTCCTTAAAAGAAAAAAGCCCGAATAAAAGCAAAAGCGTGCACAAATCCAAAAGTCACAACGGGTCAATCTTCAAGCAAACTAAGCAAAGCTGTATTTACAAAGTAACATGGAAATGAGGGATTTTAAACATTACAGCAGATTGACCGCAAGTATTAAAAAAAGTTTGTGTTGTGCCAACATTCCCCTTATAAAACTCATATTTTTCAAGGTTCGGTTCCACGCCAAGCATGTCATTCAAGATTTCAGATCACAGCGCATCTAGCAATGGTATAATCAACTCCTGGGTATCAAAGAACAAAGAATAAATCTTTCCCAGTTTAAAAAATTTTAAAAAAAGTCCTTAATTACTTTGTCTAAATACCCAATTTTTCACAAATTAACTGAAACTACCTTTGTTAGAGATTTTAAGACCTGGTTCAGGGCAAATTAGACCTCAAAATTAAGGTTTAAGATAAGCAAAGATTTTTACTTTTGAAACGTAAGGGTTTTCATTGGAGCTTATACCTGCAGACCAACCATTGTGATACTGCATTACTGGGCAGTAGTGAACTGCTGAAAAGGTAAAAAAATATCTTTAGTCCATCTGTAAAGACACATGAGAAGAAACCAGCAACGTTATAAGAAATAACAAATGTCTTATGGTATAATTCTGTAAGGTAATTCTTGTTGTTTTCACAGTTTTCTCTCAAAATACCTGTAAAGTGAAAACATCTGCCAGGTTCAGACAAACTTACATGGAGGATTTCTATTGTTATATATATCAAATACATTCATTTACAAAGACATACTTACTGAGGACACAAAATCTTTCCATTTAACGTTTCATACATAAGGACATTTCCGAAATACTTAATGGTATTATTTCCAAGTAGTTTTCCCTTCCGTCAGAATGCACTTAGACCAGGTACTGAAGTCAGAGAGCCAGAGCCTACACACACAGACATTAGCAAGTTGTAACAGTCCTTTGAAAAGTGCTGCATCAACCTGAGCCGTCCCAGTACTTATAAACCTGGCCTATGCTTCTTCTAAATAACTTAAGTACTTTGCAGCCTCTTGTAAATTAGAAAAAGAAAACTTAAAAACTAAGCTAGCAGGAGAAAATTGGAGAAAGCATCATTGACTTTAACACCGCTTTGAAGGAAAATAAGTGGCTAGCGGTACCTTCTGCTGAATTCACTGAAAAATTTTGGAACTGAAAGCACTCATTCAACATGCAATATTAAAAAATCCCAACCGAACAAAAAAATCAAAACACACAAACAAACAAAAAGAAAAAACCTAAACAGATGAGGACCCTTAATAACAAGAGCATACATGCATACATTACCTATACTAATAGTCATGAAATCAAGAAATGCCATGATAATCCCTTTTTATTCAAAACCACACCTGAATTGTTCTGTGTGAAATCACTGTTATTCATAAAGGCATGAGGTCCAATCTCCGTACCTGTACTTCCCGCCATGTGCTGGCCATGCCCTGTGTAAGAGCGAGGTGGCGCACACATGGACAGAAAGAAGATTAATTGACTGAGACCTGGTTCATATCACATGGCGGCGTGAAGGAATCCAGAAACCACAAACACTTTTTGTTGGGTGGGTTGTTGGGTTGTTTTTTTTTTTCAGAAACACATGCTGAAGCCTACACTAAACCTCTCTGTTATTTTACCAGGAACATATTTTGGAGTTTCCTCGCAATACAGATTTGTGTGCTACACTATTCATGTAGTTCTCGCAGAAGTGACTCTGTATTAGCACGCTGCACAGTCTGGGCTGCCTGACTCAAATGCCTAAGTCTGAATTTCATCCATGTCCCACCATCAAGCACAAAATGTCCAAGGGGCTGGCGACATCCTGACAACATGGAGTTCTCTTTTTTTCATGCAAAAGTTTTGCATTCTTTTCACTTTTTTTTTTCCTTCTGCATTTCTGAATAATTTGCACATATGAACGGAATACTTGAGAGGAACTCTGCTATTAAATAAAAAATGGAAATAAATATAAAAATTTAAGGTTTCTTCATTAAAGAAGCCCTAGGAATTTGAGCTATTTAGAGCTTCCCGAGAGATAAAAGAAATCTCCACCATTTCAAATTGCAATTTGATGATATTGAAATCTCACAGACATATTTGGAGGATTTATTCCTTTGGAAGGGATATCACTGAATGTACTGTCTAAATACCAACACTTTGAAGCCCTGCAGTGACTTGGAGGCCCATCATCTTAATCCTGTGCCAATGCGAGCAGCTGTTCTCGTTCTCAAGGTGCAACAAGTCCTTTCTTGATCCCCATCACCAATGCCCTCACAAGGCACTTGTGAAGGTCCCTGGGTAGGCATTTGCTCCTGCTGCAGCTCCAAGGTGACAAAGAAGTAACTGCCATCGCTGCAGCAGCAGCTGGAGGCAGAGACAGCTTCAAAACTCCCGGTCAAATTCCAAGCACAGTGCCCCCAATTACCACTCTGTTCTCCTCCAGCTACATCCCCTTAGGGTTTGTTTTTCTGAAATTGAGAAGGCCGATGGAAACCAGTCTGAAACCAAACCCCGTCCTGCCCACACTTCTGCACCATAGTGAGCTGCTGCTGCAGTAAAGCACATATCGATAATTAGACGATGATGGTATTTTTGAAGCTGCCACTTATCTGTGTAAGATTTGGAGGAGCAGGAGTTTGCCTGCCTGCGATTGTCTGATGTGTTGCCTTTATCAGCAGTCTCCAGGAAGGATGCATAAAAAACTTACAAGTCATGCAGAACGTCTTGCAGAGGCATTTCCAGCTTTAATGTTTCAGCTACAAGTGTTTGCTTTGTCTGTTCAAGTGAAAAATGATCCCTCATCCCAGAAGCCGACAAAACTATTTTTCTTATTTGAAGCTTTTGCTCCCTTCTCCCGTTAAGTCTTGCACCTTTTCTTAAGCCCGTGGGGGTTTGCAGCCAAAGGCTTCTGCAGGATTCCTCCAAACCAGAAAAAAAAGAGTCTCTTTAATAAATACTATTTATAAACTTAAATGACCCAAATTTACTTCTGGATAATGGAATTTTTATGTGTATATTTTTAGTGAGACTTCAGTCCTAGGATTAATTTGAAATTTATGTAGGTAATTACCATCACTGGAGAAAAATACAGGATAATCCACCTATAACAGCTTCCTCTTGTAATTGTAAATACTGGCCACTGTGTCGTATCAAGAGCTGGCCACACAAGTGGATAACTTAACCATTCCTGTACTCACGCAGGATGTGCGCAAGGTGGTATTAATGAGAAAAAGGGCCTGAAATAGAACTCACCAGACTAAATAACCTCCTGACCACACAAGTAGAAAATAATTAAAACAACGCACCGCTCTAATTTGGTTTTGGGGACCAGATGGTGGATGCTCAGGCAGCCAGTGGGTGAGACAGCAGTGATGCTGTGACAAGGGAGAAAAGCGGAAAGGTAGCCTATGCCAGGCTCAGCATATTTAGGTACTTGAAAGGTTCAAGATAGCAGCAGCTTCCTGAGAGCAGGAGGCTACTTCAGGGCAACTCCTTTCACCCAGGCATGAAATTTTAAAGTGGGTTGTTGGTTAAAGTCAAGCCACATCATCTTAAGTGGGGAGAGAAACGCCTGTCCTACTTCCGAATTGCTGCTTTCAGAGCTGAGTATGTAATAACATACACGTAGGCACAACGAAGAGGTGGGGGGATGTTTTTTTGAGAAAAAACATCCTCCTTCGGAAAGGCTGCTTAGAGTAGAAGAGCATCCCTTGAGCAGAGCCGGGGGGAGCGGAGCGAGGGGCTGCGTCGCCCTCCCGTTCCTGCTGCTGCAGGAGCTCGCAACGCGGGGAGAGGAAATCAAAATGGTAGTGTGACCTTCACAGGCTACAGACAGCTTGAATGCAGTTTAACCCCAGCATTAAGGATGAAAGCCTCTGCTCATGAAAGGCAGGCATTAACTAATCTGCTTACCCATACCAAAAAAAAAAAAAAAAATCAAAAAAAAACCAAACAAAAAACCCCCTCAACCACGTACACACCAAAAAACACACTGTGGTTTACACTAAGCCTGCCAAGAATGTAGCAGCATAATCATAACAGAGTTTATTTCAACACATCATCGCAATAATGCTTAAACATTGTTCTTTGTACCGGAGCCGGCACGCTGTCAGTTATCCCCCCAATGCCGATCTGCAGCAGTGGGGGGGGCTCCAACAGCTCCCACACTCCAGCTTTTTCTGCATCCATGGTGCCCGGCCCCCCGGCAGCAGCATCGCAAGCAGCCACGCAGCCTAAATCAGAGGTCGGAGCCACCTATGAGGGAAAAAGCAGGGGTGGGGAGGAGGCATGACCAAAACAAAAATTAAAAAGCATTCACGCGCACGCGTCTGCCAACCCAGTCAACTGAAGGAGAAGGAGGAAAATAAGGCAGGACAGGAGGGGAGACAATTAGTCCTCTCCCCTTCAGGAGTATTTGCCTCCCCGTATCAAGTGTGTTCCTTCCCTGCCTTCTGACCCCTTCACATCCTACGTCCCTGACAAGTACGTCCCAATTGAAACCCAGTTCCTACTGAAAGATTTCAGCACATAAATATTTCAACTACGGACATGGCATAAACATATTAAATAATGTTCCCTTATCTTCCTCGCATAGAAATCCCTCGCCCTCGGTCTCTTCAGTCTCTAAATGAATTTGCTTTCGTCTAGTCAGCAATGCTTTTTGGCTCGAGTTTAATTAAAATTTCAACCAGCCTATATGAGAGAGATGGTATCTTCCCTTTCAGAGACAGAAGACAATATCCTCTAAGTATTTCATATCCTCATTTCTTAAAATCAGCTCATCAGAAAACCACACTCCTCAGCAACAAGTGTTAGATTATCTTTAGCCACCAACATCAGCATACTGAAAGACTGAAGCCATTTTATTGCCTCACTGAGATTTTATTGTACATTTCTCTTTTCTGGTGTATTTCTCTGCTTTTCTTTTTCCAATTTTATTTTATTACACCAGTTCTGCGTGTTCGAAGGAGTCCTTAATTACATGCAAGGTTACCAAATTACTATTGTATCTTCATATTTCAAAGACTGAAAATATTCTGCTCCTGTGGGGGTTTTATTGTTTGTTTTTAACCTTTTGGTTCAGCCACACAGTTGACATTTTTCAAACTTCCCTCTATAACCATGACAGATAATTGATTTCAAAATGAAATCTCATTTCCCTCACAGAGGTGAAAAGCATCGGGATCCAAAAGACTTAAGAAACTGCCACAAATACCACGCAAACAGTTGAAAATGGGTTTCCACAAACTGATTTTGCTTCTTTCCTCAACTCTGCCCAGAAATACCTTCTAAGAGTGTACCAAGGTGCGTGGGTGGGTGCCAGGCCTGAGGAACTCTCTTAGCTAAGCCCTAGGCACATTTCTGATTCTTTGCTCCCCTCTTCTACATCCCATGACACATCTCTCGCACGACAAAGAAACTCCAGGATCCTCTCCCAAGCCATGGCAGCAGGGCGTATCTCTCTTTTGGAACGGAAGGAATAAAGACAAATAAAACCATCAACACAATGTAGCTGGACCTCCAATGGGAATCTACCAACTTAAGGATACACTGGAATCCAAATCCAGATGCCTGTCTCCAGCTGCATTTAGAGAAGAGCCCCCCAGTCAGGGGCTCAGGTGAGCACAGAGTTCTGATTAACATGTCCCAGCTCCAGAAAGAACCACCCAACTAAACATAAATCCTCTGACTTTTAAAGGAAAAAAAACAAAACTCAAAATACTTTTGTCATTAAATGCACTCAAACATCATAGGGTGGGGTACGGGAAGAGAAGGACACAACAGATGGATTCACTCAAGTTCAATCAGGATTTTCTATTAAGAAAAAAAATCCTCAACAAACCAATTTCTTTGTAACAACACTCAAGAAATGCACTGTTTACTACCACATAAAGAATTTGCATATTTGAATATTATTTTTTAAAAGCTATTTATTGATAGGACTGTTGCCTCACTCGATGAGTCAACTTAATTATACTGCATAGCAGAAACTGCATGATAGGTCACAGGGTTAAAGCTGCCACATCAATAGATCATTATCAAATATACAATTTTCTCATTTCTACTGTTTATTCTAGAGAGCTGAAAGTCAATGGATAATGCCACTATTAAAACTGAACACATACATTTGCCAAAGATGACACTGGCCCATTCATCCGCCCAGGATCCCTCATCAGGACACGGGCTGGTGCTAAGGGAACTCCCAAGGACGCTTCAAGGGAATATTCTACACACAAATTCACAATTAAGATTACAGCCTTCAGTGATTTTCTCCTGATTCACAGATTTAATGTCCTGTAAATTAATTGTAAGGTAGAGGAAAAAAGCCTTATATTTGCACCCAGATATATATGCAGGCACCGCTTTTAATGCATTAATTTTATAATCAACATTGAAGCAATTTTCTTTTTCTTAAAATGATGCCGTAAAAACTAAGCTGAATTTCAGGCAGTTGGTACTTTCATTATTTTAAAGCGGACAAGCCTCCCACTTATGCAAGTCTTGTTCTTTTACTACCATCATCACAACCTTCTGAAAGCTATTAATATTTATCTTAATGCAAAGCAATATGGTCAAACTGCTGTTTCCCTAAGAGGCCCCGAAGTAATTTGTCTGCTTTTCCTATCCCTCCTCCCTCCGAGGTTCTAGACTGCACCCCCTGGCCACTGTCGGAACAGAGACCTGCAGGATGGAGATGTTCGCAATTACCGTCTGCTGCCACTTCTGAGAAAGACCTCATGCAGGAAGCTCATGCCATTGACCTCATTTGATCCAGGCGAAAAGTAATAATGGAGCTCCTGTGGCTAATTGCCAAGAGAGAAACACTTAAAGGACTTGTTTCCGACATCCTCCTCGCCTCTGATGAAGATCTAAACCAGCAGCTCAAGACAGGCTTCTGATTAGATCAAAGTAGGAAACATTTCATGTTATTAGCCACATAGTTTCATCTTGTTTATGAACCGCACCATAATGGACCCCAGACGAGTTAAAATACAGTAGCTCGCAAAAAACATGATTATCAGAACGTGATTATTCACATACAATATGTATCTTTCTAGTAAATGCTTGACAATATTTTCCACCCCAAACTTCACTGGCATTTAGCGCAGATTAGCATCAGGTTTTATAGTTTATGACCTCACTGGTATTTGAAAAGATTGCTTCTGTAAATAGCCAGGAATATCTAAGAAACCAGTGTACTATGTTTGCTATAAAGACATGATATTATCTCAACAGGAAACTATTATTTTTCATAAACTAATTCCCCCATATCCAGTTGTTTAAATAACACAGAAAATCTCTTGTATACAAAAAGCATCATCACAAAAACTAATTCTCCAGTTACCGGTGTTCACATCATGCTGTATAAGGCACGGCACAGCAACACTGAAAAATTAAAGGTGACTTTGAGCGGTCGCTGCACTGCATTTTCAGAAGCCTCTTGCCCCCAGATGAAAGTGGTTTAATCAAACCTGGTTGCCTTTGCACCGCAGAGGAGGTGCAGTCCGTCAGCTGCATTTTCAAACTGCTGTAATGCAAAGGTAAGGTAACCATCAGGCAGCGAAGACTACAAGTCCCTACATTTCTTGATGGGGTAAACCAAAGCTCTCCTCCCCCAGTGGAGCAGGAGGCTGGAGAAGCAAGTACTTGCCCACAAGAGCTGGGAAGTTGCAGTTTCTAAGTAGGATGTGACCATGGATGTGGGTGGCATTAAAAAGCCACTTCTGCCTCCCCGATGCATGGCAGGCGGCGCTATGCTGAGACAGGGTGCTCTTTGTTCACCTCTGAATTTCTTCACCAACAGCCAGAGATGACTCTCTCTCAGGCTTCAGTTTTATTTACATCCTTGAAATATTCCTTCCATCTAAATCTTTGTCAAAAAAAAAAAAAAAGGAAATTGAAAGTATATATGAAAAAACCCAACCCTATGCATCTATCACTTTTTGTTATAATTTCTATATAAATATGTACTTGTATACACACACATACACAGAATTCCCTGCTTCAGCTGCACAAGGTCCTCATGCAAGTTGTTTTCTTCTCTGCACAACGTACGGGCAATCTCCCAGTATTAACTTTTCATTCAGGCTCTCCTGTTATGCACGACCTTTCATCTCTTCTTTCCTTCCTGAGCAACAGCCTGACGTTACACCTAATGAGAGCCAGGAGCCAGCCTAAGCAGACAGTGAGCAGCAACGGGCTGCCATAAAACATCTGAACAGACCAGAAACAAACACGCTTTCTAATTCTCTAGCGGCAACAAGACCCTAAAGGGAAGCCTTGTCTGAGCTGCTTCCTTACACCTCCTTAATAACACCAGCCCTAAGCCAAGTAATGGCAGTGGAAAACAGGATGGAAGGTGGGTGATATTTCTTGCCACTTGCCTCCAACATCCTTTGGTCAAAGCAACGGCATCTCCGCGACCCTTCACAAGATCAAAAGGCAGCAGCCCTATTTACAACATCCTGAGCAATTTAGACATCCCACTCAGCATTGTTTCCTACCTCCCGCCCAGTTCCCTTTTAAATTGGATGGTTTCTAATGAAACCTCTACACTTTATGAGTTTATAGCCACGACGAGTCAAGCAGTGCCGCATAGTCAATTTTTAAAGAAATAAAGGAAAAAATTCTTCATCTTAAACTTGTTGCACATGAAATGGGAGCATGTGAAAAGTGGGGGGGGGGGAATTGCTTGGTATTTTTAATTACTAACTTGAAGGATTTATGCTGCTGTGCGTTTTATGGTCTGCCTTCATACTGGTCATACACTTCCCAGTAATGTGTATGGTACTTGTAAGTGTACAGTTGCTCTCGCTCTAAGGCAGCTTAGCATTTTAAGGGTAAGAAAAGAAAAACCTTTACATTCAAGTGCTTGCTAAATGCACAGGATGTTGCAAGCATCTGATCTCTTTGTACCTTCTTTTCTCTCCTTTTTTGTTTGTTTGTTTGTGGCTTTTATTTTCTTTTTATACAACCTGTATTTACAAATTATGGGCCACTGTCATACCCATCAGCAAGTGACAGGACCCGTAAGGGAAGGAAAGAGGACACACACACCCTAAGGAGCCCCTTAGAAGAAACCCCAGACTAAATTCCCCAAAATATGGTGCGCAGGTGTTAACAAGCTCTGCGCACATCACCCTCCCCTTCCCAGCAAAAGCAGGGGATCCCAAGCCCGAGGGCACAAACCTCCCAAAAGCCAGGGCCAGCCCAGCATGGACTCCTGGCCAAGGACTGGG
>VXBO01006103.1:20310-48305 GCA_013400135.1 Rhinoptilus africanus | reverse complement strand
ACCTTTGTAGTTGAGGAACTCAGCGTGCACACTAGGTGGAGTGATCCCCTGTGCACCCAGCACTTCAATAAAGAATGCCTGCTTTCTAACACTCCAAAACTGAGTCTTAGAGAGTCCTTAATCACCAGCTTACAATATCACCAGTCTTCAATTAAAAGAAATATACTTCATCTGCCTGTAGAACTAAAAAAGCCTCTTCTTTTTTTCTTGTAAGTTAATATGTAATCAAAATTTGGCAGACTGGTTGGTTTCCATAACATTTGCCTGAAGCTTGCTATTTTCTCCCAGGCTGACCCTGCTTTCAAAGCAGCAATGCAAACAGCAGGGCCATAGCTGTCTTACTTTCAATGGCAACATTTCAATTGTTCTTCTTGACAAGAAGTCCCCTTTATACTGCATTTTGCTCTTATACTCCTCTTTGGCACTTCAAAGCAGAGAACCTTTTAAACAGTGTCACATATAATTCAGGCGAGAGAATTTTTGTTTCCTTAAGCTTTTCTCTCCAGTTCTTCATGTTGCCAGGGAAGAGGGCCAGGATAGGGTGGGGACGGTATCAGAAAACTCTGTATTAGTGTGTTCTAATAATCACCAGGGAAAACCAGGAGATGGAGACAAACCATGCAAATGGGATGCAATGATACTTTAACTTTGTGACAATAATTTGGTGCTAGCTCTGCTCTTGAAGATGATGAGAGAAACCTTTCCTTTACCAGGCTCACATCCCTTTGAAACCTTCTTACAAACTAATGTTCTTTCCCCAGACAATCCCAAGACAATTCCCCCCTAAAGATTCAAATCTGTTTAGGAAGAGACTCTGTACAGTGAAGTAAAGATTTTCTTAAGACTCATTGGTAGAAAGACCCCAGAAGAGCAGAGCTGAGAGGCAAGGGTCCCTTTTAAGTGATGATTAAATCATTAGAAGCAATTATTTGCTCAGGGACAGAAATCAGGCCAATAAATGTAGGTAGCACCTGGCTTACGAATACCTACAAGGTGAAAACTGGCATTTTTTACCATCTGTTGGTGAAAAATTACGTTATTAAGTAGAAAGCAATAACAAAGGTGGTGTTCTGCCTTACCTGAGGCTAGTGTCCGTGTAAGGCATGGCCATTAGCTGTGAAACTGCCTTCTCACTAAGGAAGCTCTGAAAAGGAGGGGGGGGGATATGACACAAAGTGAAAACAATAAGCATTTTCTTGGTTTGGCACTACATAAAATATGATGCACATCTGTAGGAAAGAGTGAATATATAATGGTTTGCAGAGATTGATCAGTGCCCTGCACAATCAATGTGCATTTTTCACTGGTGAAAACCGAATAACTGAAATGGCCAGCAAACAAGCTGGAACCACAAAAAAAAGCAAGTGTTTTAATATAGCTAAATTTGGAGGGGAGTCTGGCACCATACACAACAGTTGCACATATCGTGTCATCCATCTGCAAAATTTGCTATCACTGATGTCAGATTTGTAGAATTCTTCTGAGATCACAACCACTTTGTACCTCTGCCAAAATATACTATTCATTTTCTAGTTTGAAATTAGAAGCACCCAAACTTGCCCTACTTGCTCTACCATTCTCCTTTGGACACACTGAGAAGAAGCTGCTTTCTCTCTAGAAAAGTGCAGTATTTCCCACATTAAGCTCAATTCCTTTTAAAGCTGTTACTATCTTTTAATCAAATGAAACACTTTGAAATGGTTTTAATTTCATCCTTGCTATTGGTATGCCATGTAGATGAAAGGGATTTTAAAATATGGGAAATATGAGCACAAATCTTGTAATTCTGTAGTCTTACCAAAAATGTAACCCTCTAGCAAAAATCTGAAAAAATGAAATAGGAATATTTCAACAAAACCAATCAGCTGTGACCCTCAACAGTGAGACAGATGTATGTGCTGCCCGTTTCCCTCCACTAAGCAACTGCTTATCTTTACCCTTCCACAGCTTTACAGAGCAGCCATAAAAAGGATAACTATTGATTTTGTTTTAGAAAATACTGAACATATTTTGATGACTGCTAAAAGACCTGAAAACTTCAAACCTAAATCCAAGAGCAAGAATAGAAGAACTCCTCTAATAACATAATAATCAACCAAATCCAGGAATTTAAAATGGGAAGTGTTGGGTAGCCTAATTACAGGCACCATTGTCATTTTTTTCCTATAATGACAAGCACAGCCAAGTAAAAGAGAATATTTTGTTATGTTGTCTGAAATTTCTTGTTATGCTATTGACTCGTGAGTATAAACCTGCCTACCTGCATAACCCGTGATTTCTGCTGTTGGTTATTTGACAGCCTTCTAGATTTTGTTTGTTCCACTTCATGTCTATGAACCCATCCTCGAAGTTCATGATTCAGCCTAGAAAAACCCACAGCATTAACAGATCAAAGAACAGTAGTAGAACTTTTTAAATTTTAGAAAACAGTGTAACTAGGCACTCTAAAAGACACTGCAGATTACTACTCTTTTACCTTATGATAACTTATCTTTAATGTCAGTGTAAGAAAATAAAATTGCAAGATTAAATTTATGAGGGAATTTGTAAGGAAATACCTATGAAGTATTGGGATCACAGATGTTTCAGCATAAAGCAGATACACTGCTTTTTTTTGCCCAATGAACAGCAATTCTGAAATTACTGGAAGGACTACTGAAATTTAAAATCAAAAGTTGATCAGTTCAAGACAAAATATTGTTTAAGAAGGCTAAAATATAGCAAATAAGTTTGAGAGAAAGAAAGGACAAAGCAGAATGGAGATAAGGTTAGTGACACACTTGTATCTTTGGAAAAAGTGGAGCTAGGTGTTTTCTAACAGTGAATAAAGCACATCTGCAGTGTCAGGTTCAGCCTGCTTGTATCAGAAGCTGAAGAGTGGGAAACCATCTTGTATGTGTTTCAGATGGAACAGGCTTTTAGCTGGACTTGATTTCCACATTACAAACATTTCTATATATAAAGTGATTTCCTTTCGAGTCATGAAAAACCTCCAGGCAATCAGAAAATCGTTATTTGGTTATTGCTAAATGACCAGTGTGAAAACTGAGTGAAAATCATGACTAAAAACATCAAAAGATTACAAGGATCCAAGTCGATCTGTCTCTTTGGTAGTAGACAACGGACAGTGCAGACATTTACAGAGGCACTGGTCACATACTGAATAAACACTATGAATGGATAATAACATCATTCTCAGCTGTCTGTCCAATAGCACTCACCCAACACACAATTTATATCTAAATTCCTAATAAAAGCTTAAGTGCTCAGAAAAGGTTCATTTGCTCACCTCAGTGACTCTGTCCGGTTGATCAGGGGCTGACAGGGGGGTGGGGGTGGTGAAATGTACAACAATGGTTCTTCTGAGACTATCATCAGTGCTTTATTATCAGATACAGAACGATCATATCTGGGGAAAAAAGAAAAAGACATCAAGAAATCCCTTTGAATAGTTTTTCATGAACCTTTGACCAAATCCAGGGCATAAGCACTACCATCAGCAAACCCACAAAGGTTACAGCTGTTTCCATGGGACTTCTGAAACAGGTGAATAACAATTTCTATCAAACATCCAGTGTTCTCAGTCAATTCCCCAAAGGGGTCTGATAGCACTCAACACAGGGAAGACAGATGAGCATTAGCACATGTTGGATCTCTTCCCAAGCAGGCCAGATATTGAAAGAAAACATAGTCTGTAAAATATTCTTCATAAGTAAACAATGAGATCTCTGCATAGACAACTTTCTCTTTCATTCCAGAGCTGTACAAGATTTGCTACAGAAATACAAATTTATTAGCCACTAAAACCATGTAAATGTAAAGACCATGAGCTGTATGACAATGGAGCAGGCACAAAGTATATTACAACTGAGTGCAGAGGATTTACACCTACAGCCATCTCCAGAAGCTAGCTTGGCTTTGATAAAAAGTGAAAAAGAGCACGTGTTTCAATATAAAAATCCACAGCACTCTCAGCAAAAAAGCAAAGACTAATATTCCTCTCTCCTAGTTATCTGGACTTCCTGAGGCGCTAACTACTAACTACTTATCACCAAATACCTATTATAAGTACCTCTCTTGAGAGAGCGTCAATATAACAGCCTTAGTCCTCTTGGTTTTGACAGAGACTTATAGCTCCTAAACCTCAACTTCCTTCTGAAAAATCAGGCATAAGAGCTTATGCTTTTATATATATATATATGCTTATGTTTATAATGTTGTATTCATGTTCCCCTCCCTTTCCCAGTTTTCTCTCTATCTTCATGTCTGCTTCTCCTCTTTACTGCATCTAGAACTGATAAAGGAGAACATGCAGCAAAGAGCTCACAGCTTGCCAAAAAACAGGGTGAAAAGAGTGAGAAAAGGAGTAGGTACAGGCACTAGCATGTTCTCCTAAGAGAGCCACTCTACTACTACGTCTTGTAAGTCATGGTCTGAAACATGCCACATAGGACACAAAGCCCTCACCATGGCTACGGCCTTAAAACATTCTTGATTTATTGCGTTCTTTCTGCATGGCAAAATACATTCGAGCTTTCTGCACATCCGTGCCTGGCTTTGTTCAACCAGCCAAAGCGCTCTGCTGGAAAGGGATGATCTGATAGGATGAATCTTCTAAGGGGAAAACATGAGCTGGATTAGCCAGATTTCAATCTGGAGACAATTATATGTTCATTTATGCACTGAACACTAGAGATCTAGGAAGCTTGAAAGCACCTATACAATTAAATAATCGGTAAGCATAAGGATGGACTCAGAGATTTCTAAAAACGTACAGTGCTAAGTTCAGAGTATGTTCTTAATTGTGAACTTCCCCAGTCTTCTCTTGAGCAACTAAGAAAATAAATACTCCGGCTTGAAAAGTAAGAAGAGATAGATAGTATGACAAATACCATAACTTTGCAAGCTAAAATAAAGATCAGGAAAAAAGCAGATAAGCAAAAAACTGAAGAAGGTTATGAAAATCTCCATGACATAGTCTTGTTTATATGCTCGCTTCCACCACACTATCCCTAACACCATACAGCATAGCCACATGTACACTTGTGAAGCACTAGGTATTGGGCAATCTTGGAGATAAGAGACTGTACTCATTTGAAAAGCAACTTGGCAAACTTTGTTAAATAAAAATAAGACAGATCAGCTTTTCAAAACACTCAGTTGCTCTATAAGAGTGGCAATGACACTGGCCAAAAAGGTTAGCAAATGGAAGGGCAGTGAGGTCAAAAAAGCACCATTGCCCTCTGCCACTTAAATTATATTAAAGGTTTTCATCTAACCTGTTCTCAGAAATGATGTCCCCAGGTATTTTCTGAGCTGTGCTGGACACTTGGCTAGCTGAGAACTCCAGGAGATTTCTGGTCCGGTGACTGGAACTCGCAGTGGAATCAACTCCATTGGGATCCTTTTCGAACACACTGCAAAACACAGTAACGATAGAAAAATATATCACATACATAAAGGGTCTGCAAGACACTTTACTGTAACATGCTAAATATTCAGGTGGATCAGTGCTATATATGGCTGCCGCTACACTACATGGATAAAGTTCATGTCATATCTAACATAAAACCATGATGTCTCGTGTCATTATATTACTGTCATTCAAAGCATTAGTAGACAGAAAGCAGTTCTGTTCTCTTCTTTAGTTTTACTTGTTCAAAGGATTTTGATGCTTTGGTTTTCATGTTCCCCCATAAGCTTCACCTGATGAAAATGAGATCAATTTGTTTGTGATCTAGATCTGCAGTGTAGGATAATTACTAAAATTGGCTGAAAATGTAAAAGTATAGCATTGTTCATACATTAAGGAAAAGCATAAAATCAAGAAGCTTCCGAGGCGGAAAACAAGCGGCACTTGGCACACAAGGAACACAATACCTGCAGTTCCCAGACAGAACTACACAAGGGATGGAACGGAATGTCGATTCCATGGCCTTGCCTTGTGTCAATAATGAGAAAGAAGACCGCACTGAAACCAGATAAAGCAGCTTACTTGGACCAAGAGCCAGCATTTTGTCAAATTTTGATGAACTGCTGTCCTCTGCGTGAACTTTGCTCATTATAATGTCATTTTAATGCATTTTAATACCAAAACACACCTCCATCCCAAAGCTACCCACCTCCAAGGTGCAGCCACTCCTCTTTGAGCCTGCGCCCTGAATGTTTTGTAAACTATACCTTTAATTCGAAGCGAGAGAAATTTACACCAATCACAATAAAGGTATTTATGACTAAAGTTACTCAAACTCCACCTTGAAGGTAAAAAATAGTATAAAAATGGCCCAAGAATGGGGGGATACCAGGGAAGACACCATCGTGAACAAGTCGGGGAGAACTCCATCACAGCCTGCCTTTGATTCCTGGGACCAGTTGATGGACTGAGCCTTTCCTCCCCCCCGTAGGGACACCTTTGGGTAAGACTTAGATTATACCAAGTGCTTCTTCAGGAAACTTAGAAATTTCTCTGGAGAATGTTTTTCCTACAATTATAGCCAGGCTGTATACTTTAACTTTGTCACATGTTCTGTGTAAGTAACATAACTTTTACTTGCACTTGCTTTGCAGACAGTGTATTGATCACCAACAAATCCAAAGAACCTGTGTTTCTGTTGCTTAAATAAACTGCACTGTTTAAGTGGCTAGTCCTTTCAGTTTCTCACTGAACGTGACCACAGACTCGAGGGCGGCCGTGCTAGTTCATGAGCACAACTGGACCGAAGGTGCAGCCTGCTATTAGTGTATCCAAATCATAATAGTTTAATACTTTATATTAAATGCAATTGGACTGATAGTGGTGAGTTGGGCATCACTCCAAATTTAAGCCTAGCCGCACCTAGCCTCCCACCTCGGTGAGGAGTGTTAGAACGCAAGGGGGTTTATTTTCTGACAAAACTGCTTTTCCCCCCTCTCACGCAACATGCAGGCATCAGACAATTACCTACAGTCAAATTAAAGTATCCCTGAACTTAAACTTTCATCAGCCTCAAAGCACAATTGATAGAGTTTATATGAATACAGTATGTAAGGAAAATAAAGCTACCAAATTCCATGCAGCTGCAAGCGTGGAGTATTATGCCAGACATTTAACTAAGCTGTACACAAAGTTGTATATGTTCAATTCTACTTGGGTTTAGAAACATTGGCAGGGCTGACAGCCTCATCTACATAGCAGCAGCACGCTGTGGTCCCAGATACCCTGTTATCCTTGTCCGTGCTTGCACTCATCGAAGGACCTTCGCCTGGGGGCTGCTTAGTCAACAGCCATGCAGTACAGGAACGTCTGCGCTGCTCTCCATGCAAAGCCAGGTAGCAGCATTTCATATGGGAGCTGGAAAAGTGACCAGACAACTGCTATGTGAGATCAACTACATCCTAGTTCAGAAGGGTGATTTACAAGTGAGAAATCTTGAAAGCACAGAAAGCTATACTTCGAGATATCCTCTCTTTACTCTTTCATAAATGTGCTTGCTTCCTGAAATATGTACATATACTTACAAAACCAAGTCCTAAGCTTCTTAGCAGACAACAGCAGAGCACCACCAGCAGCAACATGTCAAAAAATACAAGACCCCAGCATGCTGACGAGATCTTTGCCATGCGCCATGCATGGTGATCACTGCCTACAGAGTTCATGCCCACCTCTCCTATGTAGCAGAGCATAAACTCTGCAGAGGAAGTTCTCATTTTCCTATTTGTTATATGGCATCACTTTGCAACAGGCAACAAATACAAATGGTAATAACAGAGAAAGGCAAGAACTAGCAAGGAGGGCAGACTAAATACTCCACAGCTAAGCAGAAGGCATGCAGACATAGTTGCCTAGCAATTCCCTCTCTTTTGCCAACACATTTGCACTTCTTTTAGCAGTAACCTAGGTCTCCCCGTGAGTAAGTGTCACATTCTGCAGAACCGCCAGAGCCAGGGCAATTCCAGAACCAGGCTGACATCACTTGGACTGCCTCCTCTCCTTCAGGTTTCAAGGCAGCAGCACAGGATCAGGGCAGCAGAAATGCTACAGGCTCTGTTTTCACTAGGAACAGTGAGCAGAAAAGTACTTCGACAGTCTCCTTGCTGTAACGTACTCTAGCATCAAATGTCTCGTTGTGTCCACTGCATAGCATGGAAAGCTGGACACCAGGCTATCCAATTTTACAGAAAGAACCTCCACTATCTACTGTATCTTATGAGATCATGTTTCTTCTCTTCCAATGAAAGCATTAGCACAGCTGGCAGCATATCAAGTGCAGAACAAGAGCTCAAAACTGAGACTGATGCTTAAAGGGATGCCACATGTTCCTGCTCGAAGTCACTCATCTGTGACATGTCCCTACTCTACCTAAGTTGGAGCCATGACAGGTAAAAGTATATGGAAGTTTATACATGAAACCAAGAATATCCATCAGAAGTGCTGAAAGTTCTAACTCTCCTGCAAACCGTTTTTCCCCAGCCTGAAGTGTATCAGCCATCCAGTGTGCTAACGGACTGCTGGGTCTGGTATTTTATCCTATCCTACTTCTTTCCTGTTCAAAATGACACATCAAATCAGATGAACTTTCCATGTAATTATTTAGTTAAAGCTGACAAAAATCTAATCAGTAGAACTGTAACAAATCCGTGTTTTTCCCTGATGGTTCTTCCTATTTGTCTCATTCTACAAAGCTGATTCTTGTTATTTCAGGTTCCAGCTTGTTGAGGTGACAAGTTTGAGGTGAAGTGCCACATGCAACATACTGCTACTCCAGTTCACCCTAAACTCTGAACAAAAGTAGGGAAATCCAAACCAAGTCCATCAAGGACTTTAATCACAGCTAATCTTCAGTTTTTATATTTTTTGTTGTTTTAGCTGTACAGCCATTCAATCCCACACACACCTCATTTTATTATATCAGCTTTAATAGAGAGGAAGTGCTTATTTTTACTCCTGTTATGCTTAAACCACTTTCATCCTTTCATCAAAAATAAAATTTCACTTTTGGCAGCAGTTTAATATGGGATGTATTAACCTGGAAGATTATATCTTCAGCAACAAAAGACAAAGGAGGTGGCAGAGTACATTTTGCCATCCTTACAAACATAAACCATGTCTCTCACTTCTGAGAACATGGGCACCAACTTGAGGACGAAATATGGTATTATTTATGGTATTTATTCCAATGCCCTTTCCTTTACCATGATTGTTATTTTCCACAAAATACTTCTTTTGAAGCAGGGCTAGCAGAAATTTCTGCCTTAAGATACACAGGCTATATTTACCTACCCTTTCCCATTCATTTTTTTAGAAAAAGCTTCATTCCCAAATTCTCAAATATGTCTTAAAAAAAAAAAACCCAAACAGTTTCCCTTCCTTGCTTCTTTGGTATATGGCAGTGACCCAAAACCAAAAGAACTTTCATTTTGGATGAGGAAAACCCCACCACTTAAAATATTGCCCTGCTTCCACCTTCTAGTTACTTGGGGAGTTTTGTTAGTTTTTTACCCACCTGAACAGAAGATGTTGTTGTTCTGTCATACTGTCTTTCCCTTCCTTTCTCCCACAAGAGGTCACTTGTGGAGTTTGTCTGTAAATAGGGCTCCATCTTAAGGTAATACGAGAGGACACGTAGGTAATGGTGTATATATCCTCTGACTTCCCGTTCTCAGTGACATTTCCTTGTCAAGTGTGTATATCCTCTGACTTCCCGTTCTCAGTGACATTTCCTTGTCAAGTGTATATATCCTCTGACTTCCCGTTCTCAGTGACATTTCCTTGTCAAGTGGGTACATGAGGGTGACACAGGATATCAGAAATATTCCTCCTTTGACATCTCAAATTGCCACAAGGGAATAAGCATGACTTAGGACCTTTAGCAGCTGGGATGAAGGATGGAACTCTAGTGCAAAGCTACACCTGGAAACACCTGCCTACCTGAGGCATACTGAGCTTTACAAGTGCTAGGCAGAACAGCAACAATACAAGCTGGACCAAGAAGGGTCTACAGAGCAAATCCCAATGCCGTGACACTGAAGATGAAGTCAATATTGAGCATTTTAAAACATCAGGTAGAAGAGGCTAGACACAGTGAAAAAGAAATGCAGATGATCCCATTCAGAGAGGGAAAAAAGCTTATGAAAAACAGTATCTTCAGCTAAGATACCAACAGCTGCTTAAAAAAAATTAATGTTTTAATATGTCAGATGGTAAAGTGTGGACATTTTTTTCATTCTGTTGGGCTACAAGACAAGAATTTGGAAAAGAAAGAACACCTTGGCACGTCTGCCCTAAGCAAGTCCCACTATTTGCAGGAATTGAGTTACTATGCCACATTTAAAGTCAAGAAGGACCAAAGCTAAGAAATGGCTTTACGGGACAAGACGACCAGTTAGAAGTTGGAAGATGGAACCTCTTCTGTTTGTCCACACTTACACACATGGGGTGCCTACTAATGCTTTGCAGCCTGCATTTGGACATCCCAGATACCATGAGCATTAAAGGGTTTTCTCACAGCCACAAACACCCTGTCCAAGCTGGCTGAACTATTGGCTTGTTTAAGATGCAAAATCAGATCCAAGGAAAAAAAGAAAGAACCACTAAATACTTCATGCAGATGTTTGTTCTGAAGCGTAGATAAATTTGATTGTAGCAGGGAAAAAAGTGCAACGCTTCTGTCATGGTTCTTCCAGGCATTCAATGGCACCTGATATTTTAGCTGTATTTTTACTTCTTTGGTTTGAATGTCAGTTTGATAAATGTGAAAGCCAGTCTTGCCAGGAGCCTGAACTAAATTTCATTTGTACGTCTGTCTGAACAAACACTGTACACTTCAAATTTTGAATACTGATATTTAAGTTGTACAGTAATTTGTAGACAAAAGCCAATAGTGATATCATAACAGAGTTTTATGGGGACAGAACCACCTCTGAATATAAGCTGGGATGCTTTCAATGGGGTAAAGTTGACATTGCAAGGAGACATCAACCGGGCACCAACCTTGTCCTCTTTCTAACTGATTCCAGATAAGGTTGTCACAGTGCCAAAAGCTCTCTGGAAAAAATTTCTCCTTTCTTATTCCCAATGAGGGCACTATCTGCCGACAGTAAGGCACTACCTTCTTCTGCCAGGCTGCTCCAGAGCTACCCTCTGCGAGTGCTGGGCTGGTAAGAGGAACCCAGTCTCTTTCCTCTGCTGGGAAGGATGAGGAAGGCAACCCAAACTGGAGGGACAATCTCTATGCTCTTCTTGTGCTTTGCTTTCTTTAAAAAGCAATTGATTTCTAATAAAGCTGTTAGAAAAGAAAGGATAAAAGCAAGCATCAAGAGAGCATTTATTTTTGCTCTATTTTTGAATACTACAGGTATTTGGAAGCAGGCTGACCTTTATTGCCAAAGCTTAGGCAGGCCTGATGCAAGCAGTCTCAACTGCAATGTTCATTCAGGGAAAAAGCTTTCTGTATTTCACTCTCAGCCCAGCAGCTGAATGCATGGAGAAAAGGGTAAGTTATCAGTGAGTGCATCTAGCATTCTGTGCAGGCTCAGCAACTGCACCAGCAGGACAAGGCAAGTGAGCACAGCCAGGCCAAGGCACAACTCTGCCAGATGAACATGTGGCTGTGATCAGTAAAGGAAGAAGGAAGGAATCACTTCCTGCTCCTGCATCTGCAGTTTGTACAAAAATCAACGGTATTCAATTTTATTCAAGCACCAACCCATCAAGAGAGGTTCTGGCAACTGTGGGTTGCCAATTCCTGCCTTGCATCTCATGGTGTGTAAGACTGGGACAAGGGGGTGACCTCTCACAGAAACCGAATCAAAATGTACCCCTTTCCCTTCATACACCTCACCAATCATTCTTAAATAATAGTAAGAGGAAGTTTTTATAGATGTTAATCCAAAGTCAAATCATTCACAAAGATTAGAGAATAGTTCATTGACACATAGACGGGAAATTCATGGGCACCTTTCTTCTAGTATAAAGCAAATAGATAAAATAGAAACTTACACTAAGAATTCCTGCTAAATTACTTCTGCTTTTAATAACTGAAAGTTTCAGTTCTCTATACAAAATATCAACAAACTCGAAAGAGTTTAGTAACATATTACAATATAATGCAGAGTTACCATAAACTCTGTACAAGCCACTTTCACGAGTAGAAGGTATTCAATTTACATTTATATTGAATTTATATTTAATTCAACTTACATTCTTTTCTCAGAGATAACATGGTGCCACGTCCAAGCCTGAAGGATGTTCTGAAAGGTTGCTGGCAATTAAGCACACTGGACCAGAGTCTCCTTCCAATTTTTTCAAACAGGTTTCTTGGGTCAATACGGCAGGTTCCCTACTAGACTTTCAGCCCTGCTCTCATATTCCCAAGTTCAGTGTTACAGATTACCCAAACACATAGTATGTTTGTCAGCATGAAAAAACATGTAAGCAGAATAATTTTATCTGCTAAGCTTGTTTGCCAAGGGCTGCCACATCCTGGACTGCTTCCTATAATCTTAAAACAACAAAACAGCACAGCCTCAGGGTCCTCCATGAAACATAACAAACATCTCACCACTTACATACATAGTCAAAAAGACTTAAGACGAACAAACAAAATTATGTGTGAACGAATGTTAGTGCGACACACATCCATTAAAGCAGAACAAAACACAGCCAACCATCCAGATGGCTTTTTTGTGGGATGCCAAGTGCCCAAACACTGCACCTCTACTGACCCACTGCAGGCCAGGGAGCCTTTGCAGGACTGCCTCTCCTTCAGCTTCACATCTCCTCCCCAAAACAACCTGACCACTTCCCTGCTTTCTCTAATTTGACAGAAATAGGCAACTAAAGAGAAAACCTAAAAAGGACCTACGTGTACTTTTGTTTTACCTCTAGCCTTCAGAGAATCCTATCACTTCCAATTAGGAATCTGAGAAGCATCTTACAATAAGGCCAGCTAAGGGAATTCTGACGTCTGCTACAGAATGTAGTGGGTGAATTTCCCATTATTTTGCTTTTTTTGGATGTCACTCTCTTTGCAACAGTTCAGTGGGTTTGAATAATGAAATATTCACTACTAACATGTTTGAATCCTGTGTCCAAATGCTGTCACACCTCCATATGGGTGTGCAAGTGAAATGATTTCCTGCATAAAAGAAATAGCCACACTCCCACAAGCTTTCAAATCATGTTTCTCTCTAGTTGACCACTGCATAGAAATTAGGTATTCCACAGTTAGCTAACCCAGGGGAGAAAAGTACTTTTGCTGAACTATAAGATAGCATGGATATTGTAACAAAAATTTACTTATTTCTGTAAGTTGCAGGGACTGAAAAACATCATGTATATTGGAAGCCTCTGTTGTTAAGGACTAAGCAGAACAGCAATCACAACTATCACATTCATGGAGCTAACTTTCAGTGACACCTCTATATAAGGGAGAAAATGTATACGGGAGGAGTGAAATCTTAAGTAATGGTTTGTGTATCCCCCATTCTGGGCCTTCCAAAGGGTACTACACAATCAACGTTCACACCACGTTGACACAGTCTAGTATTTTAATTGCAGGGCAAGAATTTATTCTGCTAGGGAAAAAAAAAATCCTTGCAAATTTGCTATTACATTTCTCTTCACCGCCAAAGTCCAGTACTGATGCAGACCGCGTAGTTCATGCACAGCAATTACACTGGCATGCTCAGCTACCACGCTGGCCAGAATCAGCTAGACATCCAGGAATTTCTTTTTCCTTTATCTACTTTATTAAACATCAAACAGGTAAAGAAATTAACCCAATCATATTTCTATAGTTACTGATTGTTGCAAAGATATGAACAGACCTTTCAGTCTACTTTGACAGCAGTTTCTTGCCATCAAGCTCAACACCTTACTCATTGCTGGGAATAGAGAAGCTGACATAGAAGCTTTAGAGTACTGTGGTAAAAGACTTACCACCCATCTTCCGTATATTTCCAAGCCTCTCAAAACTAACAAGAGCTTCATGCATTCCAACTCCTCACTTTAATGTGGAGTCAACTAAAATTTCTCCCAGCTTCAGAAAGATTACTGATTCTATTAATTCTCACCAAGCATCTCTCAAGTGAGTGGTAACATTTGCAAATGCAGACGGGATGTACCAATCAATCGCTTAATATCCATAAGCTGATTTTTCTGCCTGATAGTCAAAAAAGACCAATATAAACTCTAAATGCACTAAGAAATGGTCTACTTTAAAATCATCCATATCAAAGTAAAATTATCAGCTGTATTTCACTGCAATAAGTCCAAATACTTCAAAAGTAATTTCACCTTTAGCAAATTTTCTACTATTATTAAAAATACAAACACCAACATTGTAAAAGCTTATCATAGTCAGAAACAAAGTCTTCTTCCAGATTTATCCCATTCCTTTAGTTTGACTGGGGTTTTGAGAACAAATGGAGCCACTGCTGACTGGGAATCTACTGAAACATCCTCCCTTTTTGAAAAAGCGAACAGCCTCATATAAAAGGTCTTTATGCTCCACAGACAGGTTAAATAGACAGATACGTACAAGAAGTATCCCTTTTTAGTTTCATCTCTTCCACAGATTTTGTTATAAAGTGTCTGGGAAGTAATATAGCATTTCCTTCCTGCTCTCTGGTTCTTATGTCCTACTGATACAGTTCAAATGAGAGGTTTTTGATTACCACTTCAACTAATTAAGAGGAGGGAAGAACCTCTTCACCAGATCTAGAAGATAATATGGGGCTTACGCTGTAATAAGGAAGACTGCTGCTAGACACCTCCAATAGTCAAGATCGCAAGACACTGGAACAAACAGTGGTATTTCCTACACCAGATACTAGAAGCAGCTTAAACTCATGGCTATTAACATTAGCACAGGTATAAACAAGCAGATGAGCTCACAAAGTCTGTGATTTTCTAAAAGGATACTAAACACAGGTCTTTAATCTCTTCAGGTATAAATGGAGCAGACAAACTGCTGTATGCTGCATTAACAAAATGCCAAGCCAAGAGAAATTAAAAGTACAAGATCTATCTCTTGTTGACAGAAGGATTACAAAAGAGGAACCATTATACAGCTGAGTCTTTCCCTATGCAAGAGGAGAGTTAAGGACAGAAGTGAGGTTTCAAGCTCAAGGCTTAAAAAAACCAACACTGCCTGTATTAAAGATTCAAAAAAATCGCAGTACAGCAAACTTGCTATGCAAACAGGAATTCCTAGGCAGCTTACCTCAATGGACCATAATTCAACATTATGAAAGTCAGTATCACCATCACACACAGGGTCCTTCTCTTTGGAGATGATACTTTGAGCTTCTGGTTCTAGACAGGAAAAAACAGAGAAGACACACACACACACACACAAAAAGTCATAGATATGCAAAGGTATGTCAAAAGCTAAATATACAAAGTTGTGCTTGCTTTTTAGATTTGTATTTGCCTAATTATGTATGAATACATGCCAGAACTACTTAAAAATAAAACTCTCTTGTTCACACATTATATTCAAATTCTATCCAGTCTATCTTCTCAGTGAAATCTTCAGAAGCACCATGAAATAAAGAACTGAAAGTCAACTAGATAATGCAACAGCTCTCCTGACCTAGAGTACATCCTACTTGGAGTGGGAAGCTGGGTTAGAAACCCCTACAGGTCTTCCAGTCAACATTTCCATGACTTGAAGACATTCTGTTCTAGTGCCTTCCACCTGAGCAACTGTCTATATATAGACAGATCTCCCTCACAATCTCTTACCTCTAATACTACTTCATCCAGCTGCTTCTTCAGTGTGCTGTTTTCTTTCTTGAGTTTCTCGTTCTCCAATAAGGCTGCCTCCAGCCTCGCCTCCAGTCCCAACATGTATTCTTTCTTTTTCTTCCGTGACTGAAAGGCTGACTCCCGGTTTTTGATCATGCGCTGCTGCCTTCTCAAGACATTGACCTGGACAGACAATAGTGAGGCCTGTTAATGATCTGCAAGTTAAAAGTGCCTTTATTTCATGCATAATTTCTGCTCCTCTATTTTGTCAAAAGTCTGCATAGATAGCTTCCAGCATTCTGGTTCAAGAGCTGAAATGGTCAGCAGAGAGGCAACTTGGAACCCAAGAATTATAGCTCACTAATAATGAAAAACCAGGTCCTGTGCTGTCTTTGTTTTCTCCTACGTTCTCAATCTTCTATGTGGAGGAGACACAAAACATATACTCAAGCAGTAGCTTGATTTCATCAATCAAATCACAAAGACAGAAAATACATATCTACAGGTTTGCAAAGTAGCAAGAATGTCTTCCACCTTCACTTTACCATACATCATTTTACAGGCTACAATTAGTCATCTGTTTTCTTAACTGGAAAATCCTACAGTTTTTCAGTCTATCCTGCATGGAAACCATTTCCACAATGATTACATCTGTTTCTGTACCTTTTCTAGCTTTGCTATATAGTTTTGGGAATCTTTAATGCTGTTGCTGATCTCAGATTGCACATTCTGCGGGTATCAAGCAGTTACATGGCAGTTTAAGTGCAGTCTCTGGCTGCATCTCTACTACCATTTTAATTCAGATCAGGAGTGTGGCTCTGATGCACATTTCCTGATTGTCCCACTTAATATGATTTGGTTCACATTATAGAACAGTCTCCGACAGAGCAGACAAACTGGATTCCCTCTGGATGAAGCTAAACCAGCAAAT
Source organism: Rhinoptilus africanus (assembly GCA_013400135.1). Taxonomy (NCBI): domain Eukaryota; kingdom Metazoa; phylum Chordata; class Aves; order Charadriiformes; family Glareolidae; genus Rhinoptilus; species Rhinoptilus africanus. The sequence goes on along the minus strand of VXBO01006103.1, from coordinate 31,644 downwards.
ATACTCCAGGAGGGCACATAATTCACTCCAGCCACTAGAAGGCATTCAGTTTGCATGACCAGATCAGGACAGTTCAAAGTAACCCCTCCCCATCCTCCAACAGTCCTGGTGAGACTAATTTTTTTCCCCAAGTAGGAACAGCCTATCATCTCTTACCACTTTCTCATATTTTGTGGTTTGCACTGAGTGGAACAACTTAGACTGAAAGCATCTTGCTGCTGACAAGGATAACGATAATCAATACTGCAAAACTATACAAAAGTACTTGAAATCCTAAATTTAAACACCAGTCTGTTGATTTCCTTTCCCTCACAGATTAGCAACAGCAACTCTGTTTTTACTAATAAGACTGCCATTACATTATTAAGCTGCAACAGGATGTGCCTTAATGATGTTTACTTTGAAAGAACTGAATGCTCTATCTTATACAGACTTGAACATCCTCCAGTAGCTACCAATATATGCACTGGAGTAACTTGTATCTATTAGAGCACGAAAGCTAAAGAAAAAAGATGAGAACTATCCTACAAGTATCAGTCTAGGAAAAAAGAAACAAGTCACCAAATATTCACTTTAACTAACACAGACAGTGTGCTCCAGTTAAGGTCTGGCTGCTTAAAGAACTTCAACCGTAGCTTTCCAACTGTCTCCCTGTATATACCCATACACAGACAATACGTTGCTCTAGGGCTTTGGTGTCTGCAAGGAAAATTGGCTACAGGCTGTTTGAAGAAGTCATTCTTCTTCTTGATACTGCAGTCTGGTGACAAAGAGTAAAACCACCACGTTACAGTGTATTAACTTTTTGGACTGTCTTCACATTGTTCTAATTGCTTTCTGTAAAGATCATCTATTATATGTCTAGTCTGCTGCGACCAACAAAAGTCTGTGAAAGTGAGGCTGGCTGTACTTACTCCAGTTTCTCTCTTTAGCAAGAGAGTGAAGAAGGAAAAGATTTTAATATATTTTCATTAACACTAAGCTTTGTCTTGAATTTTTAAAGTACTCCAACACTTAACAGAAGAAAACTTCTGCAGACATACAAAAATTTTGGAAAAAAACCCAAACATTCAGGCTAGCAGTGTATAGAACACACCAGTTTGGGGCCAGGATCCCTTCAGCTGTCCAGAGATGAAATGATGAGTTCATGCAGCAGCTTTGGCTTGAGTTGTGTGATATTCCAAACAAGTAATTACATTCCTCTCTTTAAAAAGAGGTTTTGCATCATGAAGTCAAACAGAGAAGACCAAATTGTTTACATCCATTCTTGTTTGCAGAGCTGCTCAGGATTATTCACTACTGGATAGCTTTTGACTATGTGTCTAGAAACTCTGGCAAATCTACCTGCTTCCCTGGAGAAAAAATGGAGTTAAAGCACCAGTGCAGTGTTTGTACACTAAAGTACATCCTAAGGTACGCCTATTGCTATTTCAGACACTACAAGCTAGGTTTCAGATGTTATTTATCTAGACTGCCCTCCTTTACTCAGTGTTTTCCAAACACTGTGAGGAACAGCTTTCCCCAGTCCAATTCAGGGTAGCCTGTGCAATAACTGCATTTCAGTTTATGCCACAACAGTTTCACATCCACTCATTTCTTAAGCTTGTTGAAATGAAACCAAACTATTCATGTCCTTGAGTTATTTTGTTTTAATTGACAATCTCTCAAAAAGTTTAAGGTCCTTCGTGAACCCACAAGCACTTTCCTGGCTTTTCTAGGGGAATAAGCTACAACTACACAATTGATCCCACCTAAATCTGATGCAGGAAACAGAAAAAGCGTGTGAAATAGTGCAACAATGCTTGAACCTGGAAGCAGTGTGGCATTAAGCGTTACATAGCTAGCTTGGCATCAAAATAAACATGCCCCTTGCTAGAGCATTTTGATAATCAGAAGAGAGAGAGGAACTACTTTATAATGGTACACTGCTTGAGTAACATTGCTTTGCACAAGTGCTGAACAAAGATGAAATGTAGAAAACACCTCTGCTGACGTCTTTTGAAGTCTCCCTCTTTGTAGGCTGCATTGTACCAATTTACCAGTCAAGACAGTAATTTCTGGTTCTCAGGAAGCACAGTAACATTTGAAAACATTGGCATTAAAGTCAAACATTAATCAGTGATGTAGCTTTTTCTTCCTAGCTTTAAAAACTATGTCACATAAAAAAGATGTTGTAAATGAGAAGTGAAAGGTTCATTGCAAAACCTTACTTCAAATAGTACTAACTAGATGCAGATTGTCCTCTATCTTCAGTCTTTACAAAGAGCCATACACTTTACAAATAAACACTGCTACCGTAATTTAGTCTTCCAAAGAAAACTCAGTTCTGAGCAAAATTTCACCTCCATTACAACGTAAGCTGTATTTCTAGCACAAGGCAGTAACAATGTCTCTCACATTCCACAGGTTTTGGTACACACACTGGGAAAGTTAACAAAGAGCTGAAAGTACAAATGGTTTTAAATTTACATTGGCCAGCTTTTTACCTCAGCTCTTGAAAGCTGCTGCCTTTGAAGATGCATCTCAAATGCAGGAATACAAAATGTATGCGTTTTCTCTGTTCTTATGAAAGATCTGAGTTTTCTCACCTCTAACTCAACAGAACACAACTTGACTACAGCATAGAAAACAGGATTCTTTAATAGAAATCCACATTTATGTTGAAGTACTTCTGCATAATCTAATTTTTTTTCTAAATTTTCTATTTTTTCACTACAGAGTGGAAATATGAGAGAAACGCCCTAAAAGGACAACTAAACTGGATTCCCTCACACACTTACCATTTATGTCCTCATATCATTTAATTGCAACAAGAAAAGTAATCTGCTTTTTTAGTTAAGAGTCTCTTTCCTTCAACCGGAAGAGTGACTTGTTTAGGCAGCATTTCTTTTGTCCAATTTTCTAGTGTAAAGTTCTTCAGGTTCCTAGTGAAGAGTGAACGCAATGAAAGCCTGGTACTTCTCTGTGGCTGCCAATCTGCATAAACATGTGCCATCAGGACAGGCACAACGTACAGCCTCACGCATATGGCTTGCTATCAGTTAATCTCAATCTAACCCATTGGAAGGACTGAGTGTTAAGATAACAGTTTATCCCTCCTATGCCCTAAAGTCCTGCAGTGTTTCTTTTTATCGTGCAACATCTGCTGAGATTAGCAAAGAAAAACACGTCTTACAGAGCTCAAGTGACAGCTACATCTGTGCAGCTCTGAGCACCACATATGGTGTCTACAGCAGTCGTAAGATGTTTTAACCCTGCTGGTACCAGCTGTATCCTGAAACATTTGTTCTTTTTTCAAAGTGCTATTTCACAGTATGTGCCAAAGAGCAGTTGCAAGTGTTTCTTCATGTTTCAGTAAACACAGGTAAGACATGCAGCATTTAGTCTGATACCAAGTCTTAAAACTGCCTTCCTAGAACAGCTTCAGGTGGAAATGCCCACAAAACCATTCCTCAAAACAGATATTCATTACCCCCATCTACACACTTGACTGTCACAGATGTGTATATCATATGACGACAACACAGGGGTTTTGTCAATTAAACCTCATATTCAGACAATGGCAAGGTGACATGCTAGTCCTGATCACAGGGAGTCACAAATTTAACAACTGCTGACAGGTCTCTTCAGTTTGGTTTTGCATGGCAGGCAATTATCATTTAAAAATGCAGTGTTCAACTGTATTTGTTAGCTTCTTGCTAATTCAAGATAGCTTTCCATTGCAGTCTGGCTGCTGAATTATTTATAGCAAATAATTTTTCATTTGAAAATGCAGCCCCCACACAAACATGAATAGTGAAGAAAATTTAACATCAGGCATGAGTGGCAATTCTCGGACACTAGGTAACCGTACAACATCCCTCCAAAGACAGAAGACACACGCCTTTGAGAAACAGTGCTGTGCACTGCTAATAAGCGGGTGACTATACCACAAATTTTCACGTGAATGAACACCAGCGTTTTCTCCCTCACACTGAGAGATGCCCTAGGACTCTCAGTTCATGACAACTGTGCTTGGAACACCACACTGGAGAATGACACCCTGAGAGTTTAAAAGCCACAAACAAGAAGCTTTAGTACTTTCCACAACCATGCCCTCCTTTAAACAGCACCATGCAAACAAACCAGCTCCAAACTACTAAGAACTAAATCAAGTTAGCACCCAGCTTGATAGCTAGTTAGATGTCAAAGCTGAAGGGGGAAAAAAAACCCTACACATCTTAAGAGCTATTTCTGTTTATACCTACCGCTTACTGAAAGCTGCTGTGGAAAAAGGTACTTATTTGTGCAGTGACTGTTGAGAGCTTACCCCTTTCTCTATTTATTCAGTATATGATTAAAAGGGAGCCTGAAGAGATTAGGATCATACAAAATTCAATACCTGAAGTTTCTAAATGTGATGAGTAAATTCTGGGGAGATAAAGGGGACGGAAAAAGAATCAGGCCTACTGCTGACATTCCCAATTCATCTACTTCTACTTTCATTATATGGATTAGAAAAATGATTTAGCACTAATCAAAAAATCAGACAGATCAAATCTTTGTGTAAATAAGAGATCACTTACACAGATTACGCGCCAGCCATTGAGAAGACAAGTGAAGGAAAAAATATATCAACACTGTCTTCTGCCACAATGCTTGCATACCTGGTCCACAACTCCAGTCAGGCCAGCAGATTATCAAGCTGTTCCTCCCAATTCTTTGCCAAACTGTCAAATTCCCTGTTTGATGTTAGAAATCCTACTAGATGAGCCAAATTACAGCTTTGTCTTCCTGAAACTTGAAAGTGATATATCCTACATGCAGGTAACTGAAAACTGTTTCCAAGCTTTGGTTATTAGCTATCATCACACGGTCAGAACTTACATCCAGCCCCGTCGCTGGTGTGATGCTTTGAAGCAAGGGCTTAGTCACTGGTATTTTGCCGCTTGTTGAGCCATTTACAGCAGCTGGAGGCAGTGCGTTCACCATGTGGGTATGAAGTGGCATGGTCCGTCCAGTGATGGCAATGACTGGCTGGGAGGCAGGAAGCACCCCAGAAGCCTGGAGCTGTACCACGGTGGGCTGGGGGAGCACCACTGATTGACCTACAACACAAGAACAAACAGGAGTGCTCCACATTATATCAAATTGATTTGTACATGACCAGTTTGTAGGGGAATATAGGAGGTGGAAAGCCTCCTGCCTCTTCCTGCCCCTCTTTCCTCTCCTGTTCCGCACATTTATCTCAAGTCCAGTCCTAGAGCATAGTATACTCCAGAGGATAGGAATGGAAAAAAAAAATTCAAAAGCTTGAAGGACTATCCTGCAAACCAAAACTACACGTATTAAAAGGATCCAATAAAACAAGCTCTCTCCCAAAACCTCTTCAAAATCAGTAAAAGTTAAAACTTCAAAGTGTTACTAATTTCAGTATTGCTGATGCTTGATGCACTTTCAGCAACTTTTTCAAAGAACTTAGCCAGCTTACCTCAATTCTCCTTCTCCCTTTTGTCCATCCCTACTCTATTGCTGTAATCAATGGAAAACTTACTACACAGAAATGACTCATGCTATACAAACCAATGTTAGAAACATCATAGAGAAAGAAAAATGCAAGTTACACTTTCAAAACGTAAGTTAAAGCCTCAATTCATACTAAGACAAGACAAATTTTTTTTAAGAAATGTCTTAGGTAGGAAGTTTTATGCACAAGCTGAACAAAGCTTAAAGAGAGGTAAGCAGAAAAAAATGAGGTAATATTGACAGATTTTGAAATGGAATTAAAAAAAGTCACTTCCAAGAAATTTCAGTCCAACAACTACAGTTAACTCAAGCAGGAGCTTGAATAATATTTTGTTGTCAGAACACATATGAACGTCTCTCTAATCCTTTTAACAGGATGACCTTGCCAGCTTTCAGAAACAGCATGTTCCAGCTGAGCATTACAAACAAAATGCACAATGATGTATTACAGCATTCACCCAACCTTCTGGAAGGTGAAAAATGAAGTAATTCACCTAGCATCAAAATCTTCTATGTATGAGGTGTACGATTAGATCTCCTTTTTTGCAGAGATAATCTTGAAGACATCATAAGTTAGTACTACCCTATTTAAGAATCTCAAATGGGGAATTTGACATTATTTCAACAATTTTTTTTTTATGCATAAAGTATGTGATGCTCTAAGATCATGCTTTCTTCTTTAAGCTTATATGAAAGGGACTATAAAAATATCATTCCTCATGTTCCTTTGAAGATAATGGCATATTTCAAACTGGTAGCTCCAACTTGCCATGTGCAAGGGATTTTGATTAATGAAAAAGATCCTTATTGCTTTTGTTATGGAAGCAGCACAACAGAATTTTTAAACACATCATCAGTTAAAGAAAATGCATGACATGGAAATACTTTCCCCAAAGTATTTCCTCTAAAGGGCCTCACAGAAACTACTCTCCTGACTTTTCTTCAAGGAAAAGGAGAAACTGATATTCACAGTATTATACTTATATCCAAAAAACCCATATCCCCAACATTCCTTATTCCAGATGGTATTTTATCAACTGGAATATCAGAAGGAATAAGAATTAGGTCACACTGTGTTCTAAGCAGTCTAACAATCTTAGGCATGTTGTAACAAATGTCAGTGTCTCCAACTTTGGCTTAACTCCTGATGGAAGAGCAATTAGTAACGAAGATGAATTTTTCACTATTTTCAATAATTTCTAGACACAGGCCCTTAAGTATTTGTCTCCTTTTCCTTCTGTGCCTCAGCGCCTGTACAGTCAGCCACAAGACACTGCAGCCATCAGTGGGTGAAAATAAGCAACTGTATGTGACAATTTCAGCAATGCAAATACTGTCCGTACTGCCTTAGCTGAAGAGTAAAATAACACTTTGGATTCAGAAACGGAGGCTCAAGCTATTTCAAAAATCTGTTACATGTCAACAGGAGGAATGAAGAATTATCAGTGGACAGGAAATCACTTGCATCTCATTAACATCAGCTTGCAGCTGTAAGCAACTTTTCTAACCTCCAATATGGCTCTCAACTTTTAGCAGATTTCACAACATCCTATTTGATGCTGTTTAGTGAGATAGTAAGCCATAAACTCATATTCCACCATCCTGTGTCAGTTTCATGTGAGTAAAGAAAAAAAGCTCTTATCAATCCTCCCAAGCTTTCAATCTTCATTCAAGCCATCCTAACTGATTCTGCTGTATCTTCCTTTGCTTACCACAGAATAGCACTATAATCATCTTATGCACCACTTGCCATCACAAGTAGCGCAGAGCAAAGGGTCCCTAGAGATGCTTCCAAATCAGCAGGTTTAGCTACGCAACTGCCAGCGCTCAGCATAGTCTCTTTTGCTGTACTGCCTTCCATTCCACATAATGCCTAGCTGAGTGCTGTTCCTCATCGGACTACATGAGAGAGGAATAAGGCCGTCTTCTCAGCTTAAAGCTTTTTTAGCAAAGCATGCAGGAACCCTCTTTTTTCTCCTGTCCCTCCCATTTCACCTGCCAAAGCTAACTTTATCCTAGCAACCATCTCAAACAGACACAGTGTTTACCCTCAAGACCTGGCTCAGTCAAGATAATTCACCTACCTTTAGGAGGTGCTGGCTGGATGTTAACAACTGGCTGATGCTTTGGCAGTGGCATAAGGGTTGGAAGAGTCTGAATAATGATGGTTTTAGCTGGGATGCCAAGGTTAGCCCGAGGTTCTGGTACAGCAGGCAAAAGGGGTTTGGGTTGTATCAAAGGCCTGGATGTTGTCTGACCACACCTCTTCAGGGTCCTTGCAGAATTATTTGCTAGGAAAGAAAAAAAAAAAAAAAAAGTCAGAGTTGGACCAGAAGATACAGAATAAAGAATTCAAGCAGCAATAACAAGGCTTTTGGTATGGGTTTTTTTTACCCATCTATAATATTCATTAAGAACAGACATATCTGATCACAAATTCATGTCAGAAATGACAAGATATACTAGTGTCTGTTAGTTAAACATTCACATGCAAGACAATATGCACTATCTACAGAATCAAGGTAACCCAGTCTTTCATACCAGACTGAGAAGTGATGCTGACACCAGGCTTCTTCCCTCTGTCTCCTTCGGGAGATGCAGGGCTTCTGGAGCTCTTGCTGTAGAAAGAGATGGGAGACATCTGGGAGCTACAGCTGAAGTCCACATCATCCTGCAGACAGAAAGTACATGAGATTAATATTTCGGAAACATGTAAAAGTGTCTACTAGCAGTTCAGAGTATAGCAGCCTTTCATCACATCTGTATTGCTGCTTCAGCAAACTGGAGAAAGGTTTTGTTCTGCCGTTTTATTCTGGTCAATGTCAAGTGTCACTGAAAATCAAAGAAGTACCTCTCCTTCTTAGGAGAGCAAAAAGGGGCAGATGCCAGCAACTGCTAGACTTCAGAAGGCATTCTGTTTGTTAATTAGGCCACTATGCACAACTGAGGAAACAGAACTGAACATGCTCTTTTTAGAATGGGGAGGAAGGGAAACACTGAAGAGAAGCTGGTTTTACAGCGGCTGAAAAAATAAGCTGTTTCTTCTAATGCCATGAAGTTGGTCATACAAGTAAATCACTGGGCCTTTTGTTTGTCCCAGCTGGTTCTGAACAATTGCTGCTATGTGTGTTACATGGAGGTTTCTGCATACAGGCACATTCTGCACCAGAGAGTCCACAGACGATGGAGAAGGAACTGAACAACTCGAAGTGTCTGGTGATAAGGGTTCTGTCTTCACACTTTCATCTGCAAGAGGCAGATAAAGAAATTTTACTGTGCAAGTGTTTAACTATGGAAGATCAGTAAAGAACATACCGCGCTACACCAATTCCTGAAGCAAGACACTGCAGAAAACATAGTGAGATTAAAGATACTAAACAGCTTTGCTTGCAGAGCAGCCCTCACCAGCTGTACCTATTGTACAGAAACACAGCATGACTTCTTATTACAGAGGCAAATGCTGCAGGACGTCAAATAGTTAGCACTATCCTGAAGTTTTAACAGTTCAGCCTTGTGAGGTGAGGGGGAATAATCATACTTGCAAAATACAAAAGGTAAGTTACCTTCATAAGCATGGCCTGCAAGATTCCAAAGATCTGAGTCCCAGGACATCAAATCCAAGTCAAAATTAAAGTTATAGAGATCATTTTCCTGAAATGACAGTTCAGAAAAAGAAACAATACAAAAAACCAGTATACATTGAAAACACCAGCCGTTATGTTCACATTCGTATAGCTCTGGAAAACAAAACAAAACTATCACTTCAGTTGCCTTAAGACAGCAGAGATAAAAGCCCTTAAGGGGACAATTCTCAACTGAAATACACAAGACAAGGCTTCTTTTAAAGCTTAGAACTGTAGGAAAGGAACATACCAGTTTGAGACCATTGCTAATTACTGTACTTTGTAATTTGTACTGCATATCAGTAATTTGTAAAGTGAAAGTTCTTAGTTCAGTCACTGTACCACCTTATATAAAACACAGGTTTTAGCAACTTGTTGGCATCCTCTCCTTCATCTTAATTGAAAGATTGACTTAATGCCCTTCCGTCATCAGATCTCAAAGCACTTTATAAACAAAAGCAGCATCAGTGTCAATTTTCCAGCAAGGAGAGAGACACAAGGACTGATTTGGCCAAGATCTGATGAACAGTACGTATTAGGCCTCCCTATACTTAAATAAACTGACCTCATCATCTTCTAAAGCCAGGGATGCCAGTTTCCTTTTATAACAGAAAAAAAGGGACTAAAATCACTTTGTATATATTATTTATTGTGCGACCTTTAAGACAGTGATCAGGTTTTTGCTCCATTTTTTCTGCTGATGCAATTCTAAGTCTCAGTTCCCTACTCAATGTAATATTTTTATGAGCACTTTCATGAAAGATATATTACATGCAAATTTATACAAATATATAGCAAAGATTTTCCTGATAAAAACTATCCTGCAAACCTACCACTCCTTACGTTCTCAACTTGCCTCACAGAGGGAGGCTCAGAAAGTTTGCAGAGTGCACTGACATTAGTATTCACAGGCTAGGATGAAGAAAAAACTCATCAGAGCATATTTATGGGAAGAATGACCAGAAACTACAGTCAGAGCTGCGCAGTAAGAACCACCACACAGATTAGTGCTGATGGGGATACCCTGCCCTTGTACAGTCCAGCAGTTCCCAAGTTTTCTCCAGCACCTGGCTCTACGATGCCCTTTAGGCATGTTCTTAGTACTTCAGATTGATGGTAGATAACCCAGGGGTTGTCCTGGAGGTGGAGTAGGACACTGTGAGCAGAGAGAAGGCAGGGAGAAAAACAGGCACTAAAAAAATCCATGAGGCAAATACCTCAGGATAGAAAAAGCAGTATATATGATCAGACATGGTCTGCAAGCAAAGGGTTAAGGAGAAAATCCAAAAATAGACAAGAATACAAGAACTCATATTATAGGCAAAGTGATAAACCATAGCACTGGTGGCCATAGATGTAATGGGCCCATGCTTCTCCACCATTCTCCTCTCATGGAACCCAGAAATGCACTCTCCCATAGACACTGCCTTGCAGGATAAGTTTACCTTCATCAGATCAGTGATAACACGGCTTTCCCTGGGCACAGCCCCTCAGACTTTCACCTTATGCTCTCCCCTTTAACCTCAGCTTTTAAATCTCCGGCTTTGACACCGACAGCTTATTCACAGACGGACAGCTCTGCACCTCAGCAGCTAAGGCAGAGCTGAACGGCTGAAGGCCTGTAAAGCCTCTGGCACTCCAGCCCGGCAGCTCGAGTGCCTTCCGACAGGTGGCCGTCCTGAAATCCCCGGCGCTGCTCCCCGGAGTGCCCAGCACTCACCTCGGGCTCGTCCCTCGGGACCCGCCGCGGCTCTGCGGCGCCCAACAGCTCGCTCAGCTCCTCGCCCAGCACCGTCTCTGCGGGAGAGACAGCGGCCTCAGCGCCGGCCCGGACCGGCCGGGCCCCAGCGGGGAGCTCCCCACCGCCCGGCAACACCTCCCCGACCCCCCTCCACTGCNGCAGGCGGTGTGGGGGCTGCCTCCGGCCCGCCTCCGGCCCGGGGCGCCGGGGGACGCGGTGCGGTGCGGTCGCGGCCAGGCTGGAAGCAGGGGGGAAGCTGCGCTGGTGTTACCCCTGAGGTACCTTAGAAACCGGAATCTTTCACTGAGCGAGAAGCAAAGAGCTATAGGAAGGTTAACAAGGCCTTGTGTGTTTATGCACTTTGTATAAACAACGCACGCCTTGCTAATGAATATGCCCCTGAAGAGGAACAGAAGGTTGGGGATAATAAGGAAACATCCTTCTGCAAGAGCCGCCGAAAACCAG
>VXBO01006103.1:0-19407 GCA_013400135.1 Rhinoptilus africanus | reverse complement strand
TAGAGCTATAGGAAGGTTAACAAGGCCTTGTGTGTTTATGATAAACAACGCACGCCTTGCTAATGAATATGCCCCTGAAGAGGAACAGAAGGTTGGTGATAATAAGGAAACATCCCTCTGCAAGAGCCGCCGAAAACCAGCCGAGAACCGGACAATTGGTAAAAGCAACACAGATCTGCAGAGGGAAAGGTGAAGGTGGCAGTGGGAGATAGAGACCACCGAGTCAATTAGAGACTGAACAGAACTGATGTTCTGGGCACGCCAATTAAAGGACATTATAGCTTTAAATGAAAGTGAGAGACACTACCAACCCATAGAAATTGATAAGGTACTAACCAATAATTATAATTAATGGTGTGTATTTCTGTGTTTTGAATCGTATAAATATTCTGAGGAGGTTGCAGGCCAGTGTGCCAGCTTTGTGGATTACCACCTAGCACCAACTTCTGTGCAGAAATTATTTAAATAAATACTTCTTCTCTTGTATGTACATTGGCGTCTTGCACACCAGGTGAACAGCCCCACTTTTGGGACAACACCCCCACTTCCCCTCCCAAGGGGTCTCTCCATGTGGGAGCACCCCAGCCAGGAGGATAGCTGCCCAGGTGAGTTTTCCACGTGACTCCCAGCAGGAGCAGGGGGTAACAGTGGAACATTTCCAGCGTGCTGCGAGAGCACAGGGTGCTGTAAGGGTCTCGCAGGCACTCACCTTACAGGTTGGCATCGTACGCTGCATTGGTGAAAACACCAGGCGATCCTAGGTCACTGCAAAACAGAGACAAGGGTGTCGAGATGGCAGGAGAATGAAGGCCAGGGGTTAGCACAGCCCTGTCAGCCCTGAAGATGCTTCCACTACATATAAAAGCAGCCTCACATGGGCAGATCTGGGTGATGCAGGGCGACTGCAGGGCTGTGATGGGCACAGGGCAGAGGCACCTTCCTGCAGAGCACGACTCTCACCTGGTGGGGTTCAGGAGCTGCTTCTTCTCCTCTAATATTGGTGTCAAAATGTCCACATGTGTAATGCAGATAGAAAAGAAATAAACAGATCTGTTTAGTGAGGGGCTTGAGAAGATACAGCAGCAGCATCTGAAACTGAAGCAAATTTGACAAGTACAGGAGGGAGGGGGGAGGGGGAGCTGAAACCATTGCCTTCTTCCCCTTTGTAATTAAGGTGTTTTTCTGGCTCTGCCCTCCAAAGCTGGCTGCTGTCCAACTTCCAGCTGGACAAACTGCCAAGGAAGTGCTGCCAGAGCAAACTAACTCGCAACAAATAAAACTCATGGATTGGGGCAGTCACACTGAAACTTGTGATCATCCCACCTTCTCCTGTGAGTCTGTAACCCCCTCGTCTGAGAGCCCCTTGTAAAACTGCGGGGTCTGCAGGAGGCGTTTCTGTACCTCTGTCACTGAGCCGCTTGGCGAGGAGGACAATGAGCGTCCCTGAGAGCACAATGACGGCTACTGCCAGAGCTGTGCCACTGCTGTAAGCCAGGACTTGCTTTAAGAAAGGGACACCATCCTCTGAAACAGATCCACAGACCCACAGGTTAGAAAGGTGTCAGAAGGGCTTCACAGTGCCCAAGTTGTTGGGGTGCCCCCCACCGCATTCAGGGTGTGCTGCAGGAAGCTGAACACTCCCAGTGCTAGAGGAGTTGGAGGTCCCACCATACCTGCACAGACCGGGGGATGCCTGGTCCAGTTCCCCGTGGCCGCACACCAGAGCACCTCTGCTCCCATCCGAACAAACCTCTCCTCACAGGAAAAGGTGCATGTGGAGTTGTATGTGAAGTTTCCATGCAGGTGAGAGCAGCTCAGCTGGCCTCTGCTGGGGGGGTCCAGCACTGGACAGCTGATGGCTGGAGGTAAAGAACAGCAGTAGCATCAGTAGGACAGGACTGATGGTGGTGGGATGGGGACATGTGGGCTGGGGAGCCAGGTGATGAGCTGCCATGGACAAGGGATGCTAAGGGGAAAGGATCCTGGGGAAAGCAGTCTGCTACAACAGAGCACTTCCAAACATGCCTGTGATCACAAGATCTACCTTTGCAGCGTGGGGCATCCCCAGTCCATGTCCCTGTGGCCATGCACTTGCGTCTCTCTGGCCCCATCAGTGCAAACCCTGTCTGGCAGGAGAAGACACACGTGGAACCGAAGGCAAAGTCCCCGTGGAGGTGGGAGCAATTAGCCTGGCCCATCTTGGGGGTGGTCAGTGCTGAGCACTTGATAGCTGAAAGAGTAGAGAGGCATACTTCAAAAAGGAGCCAGGAGACTGCTGGGACCAAGAGACTGGGGAGCATCCTAGTGTCACCCCAAGGCCAATGACACCCTGAGCTCCAGCAGCAGCGCTACCTTCACAGCGTGGGGCATCCCCAGTCCATGTCCCTGTGGCCATGCACTTGCGTCTCTCTGGCCCCATCAGTGCAAACCCTGTCTGGCAGGAGAAGACACACGTCGAGCCAAAGGTGAAGTCCCCGTGGAGATGGGAGCAGTTCAGCTCTCCCCAGTCTGGAGCACTGAGCACTGGGCAGGCAACGGCTGCAGGGTAAAGAGACACACTTCAAGTAACAGCCAGGGAACTATGAGCCTAAACTGTTGGAACTGTTGGAACTGTTGGAATAAGAGGACCAAGACACCAGAGAATATTCCAGAGTCATCCAAAGGCCTGTGACACATTGAGCAGCAACTCTACCTTTGCATTGTGGGGCATCTTCAGTCCACATCCCTGTGGCCATGCACTCGTGGCTCTTCAGTCCTGTCAGTGCAAACCCTGTCTGGCAGGAGAATGCACATGTGGAGCCAAAGGCAAAGTCCCCATGGAGGTGGGAGCAGTTCAGCCCTCCTCGCTCGGGAGCATTGAGCACTGGGCAGGTGATGGCTACAGAGATAAAAGATACACTTCAAGCAGAAGCCTGGGGACTGCACGGCTTAACTGCTGGGGCAAAAGGACCAAGACAGCAGAGAACATCCCACGGTCACCCCAAGGCCTGTGACTGAGCAACAACTCTACCTTTGCATCGTGGGGCATCCCCAGTCCACGTCCCTGTGGCCGTGCACTCGTGGCTCTCCAGTCCTGTCAGTTCAAACCCTGTCTGGCAGGAGAAGACACACGTCGAGCCAAAGGTGAAGTCCCCGTGGAGATGGGAGCAGTTCAGCTCTCCCCAGTCTGGAGCACTGAGCACTGGGCAGGTGATGGCTGCAGAGGTAGAGACACACTCCAAGCAGGAGCCTGGGGACTGTGAGGCTAGGCTGTTGGTACCAAGAAGCTGGGGTGACAATAGGATGTTCCCCGAGATTAGTGGCACCCTAAGCCCTAGCAGCAGTGCTACCTTCACAGTGTGGGGCATCCCCAGTCCAGGTCCCTGTGGCTGTGCACTTGCGGCTCTCTGGTCCCATCAGTGCAAACCCCATCTGACAGGAGAAGGCACACATGGAGCCAAAGGTGAAGTCCCCATGAAGGTGGGAGCAGTTCAGCCCTCCTCGCTCGGGAGCATTGAGCACTGGGCAGGTGATGGCTACAAATATAGAGATACACTTCAAACAGAAGCCTGGGAACTGAGAGACTAAACTGATGGGACCAAGAGGCTGGGGAACATCCTAGTGTCATGCCACGGCCAATGACACCCTGAGCTCTAGCAGCAGTGCTACTGTCACAGTGGAGGGAATCTTCAGTCCATGTTCCTGTGGCCGTGCACTCACGGCTCTCCGACCCCATCAGCACAAACCCCATCTGGCAGGAGAAGGCGCACATGGAGCCAAAGGCAAAACCCCCATGGACGTGGGAACAGTTCAGCTTTCCTTGGTCTGGAGCATTGACCACCAGGCAGGTGACAGCTACAGGGACAGAGGTACAACTCAAGCAGCAGCCAGGGGACTATGAGACAACTATTGGAATGAAAGGACCAAGACACCCAAGAACAGTCTAGGGTCACCCCAAGGACTGCGACACCTTGAGCATCAACTCTACCTTCACATCGTGGCGCATCCCCAGTCCAGGACCCTGCGGCTGTGCACTCACGGCTCTCTGACCCCAACAGTGCAAACCCTGTCTGGCAGAAGAAGGCACACGTGGAACGGAAGGCAAAGTCCCGGTGGCGGTGGGAGCAGTTCAGCTTTCCTTGGTCTGGAGCGTTGAGCACTGGGCAGTTGATGGCTGCAGGGCAAAGAGGCACACTTCAAGCAGAAGCCTGGGGCCTGAGAGACTAAACTGTTGGGACCAAGATGCCAGGGAACATCCTAGTGTCACCCCAAGGCCAATGACACCCTGAGCTCCAGCAGCAGCGCTACCTTCACAGCGTGGGGCATCCCCAGTCCAGGTCCCTGTGGCTGTGCACTTGCGGCTCTCTGACCCCATCAGTTGAAAACCTGTCTGGCAGGAGAATGCACATGTGGAGCCAAAGGCAAAGTCCCCGTGGTGGTGGGAGCAGTTCAGCTCTCCTCGCTCTGGAGCACTGAGCACCGGACAGGTGATGGCTGCAATGGGAGAGCAGATCTCAGAGACAAGATGGATGAGATGAAATCTAGGGATTGGGGCTGAATCCCAGTCAAACAAAACCAAATCAAATGGTGATATGTCTTGGATTTATCTTTCTCACTCAGATAAGTCTCACCTCTTCAAAAACAGTAGTAACATAGTTGGTACAATGTTTTTTCTGCCATATGAGTGATTTCCTGGAGAGGGGGTAGTTGCTACTGTGCCAGAGCCCTGTTTATTTATCCCCTGCACTACCTGAGGTCATAGCCCCCAGGATGAAGGACCATGGCTTCTGCGGTCCTACTCACCTCCCTCCTTGTGAGGGGAGCAGAGATCTGCCTCCATCCTTGTCACAGTGGCAGGGGAAAGGATGCCCATATGGCTTTGGGGCTGTAGGGGACCAGGATGGGATGACTGTGATAGCTCCAGGGGTTGTGTGCCAGCCTCCCAAAGCTGTGCCTTGTGTGCTTTGCTGCATGCCAGGACAGCACCCAACATTTGCTGGGGCAAGTGGCTCCACTGCCTGCAGGACCTCTGCAGGTTAGTACCAGGGGGACATCAAACACCACCAGCACCCAACCCGGGTGAGAGAGATCCCATTCCCTGCACCTTCTGCTTTCAGACTGACACCAAACACTTTCCCTTGGTAGACTTTTCCTTTCATAGCCATCTTATAGGCAAGGACAGTTTTCTGCAGTATCCCTGTAGGTGCCTGCCACGGTCCCCAAAACGCAGCGGTGAGGCACCCTCCAGCAGGCTCTACCTTCACAGCACAGGGGCGTCCTGTCCAGAGCCCACCGGCCATGTGTGCAGCCTCTGCACTCCTGTGAGCTTAAACCCCTCCTGGCAGGAGAAGGCACATATGGAGTTAAAGGCAAACGTGCCATGCAGGTGGGAGCAATCGACCTGTCCTCTTTCAGAGCCAGCCAGCTGGGGACACGCAATGGCGGCAGGCAGAGACAGGACAGAGTGCGTGAGGGCAAGGCAGGCAGCCACATCCGTCACGGTGCCTGCAGCACTGTCAGGCTTGCCGCAGCAGGAACCAGTGTTCATTTTTGGAGTAAAGCCAACTGGCAATGCTTGCTAACATAGCTTCGTTACCAGCAAAGGTGACTGACTGACTGATCCGATTCTTTGAAAAAAAGAGAAGTCAATCATATGTAGAGCCAGCAGGAAAAAACAATGAGCTGTGCTTTGGGAAAGCAAGCCTTTGGGAACTTGAAAAGCCTGGAGTGGGCAGGCTCAGCCCAGCTTGTCTGGGGGAAATTCCACAAAACTGGGAGCCAATTCCTGACCCTGCCACTGCTGGGGATGCTAGTCACGGGACAGTCACATCACATCTCTATGCCTGTTCCCCTTAACTGCTTGCTTTGCTGCTGCATAAAGCAAGCCCTGGGTTGGACCACAGGCCCACACAGCATAAGTGTCATCAGCAGCACTAACTTCAAGGCAGTCTTTTGAAAATTATTTTAAATATATATATACAGAGACCGTGCCCACCCCCTGACCCCTCCTGATGGGTCTCCTGGTACAGAGGGTCCCCAGTTGTGTCCTGTGTCTGCCCCAGTCCTCGACTCGTCCCATCCTTGTGCAAGGCTGCAGATGTACCATGCAGCGGCACAGTGAAGATGGAGCAGGGCTCTTGCACCCCCCCAAAAAAGCCCAGCACCTCTTTGGAGCGCCCGATGCCTGGCTGCAAACCCTTGAGCTGCCAACAGAAAGACGTTCCCTTCCCCTGCAGCATAACATACCACAGCTTTCTCTCCTTTGTGGCTTCCTGCCCGCTCTGTCCCTCCCAGCTTATATCTAACTTCATCTCACCAGTCCTTGCCCCTCCGCTTGTGGTGGCCCAGCCCTGCCAGTATACACCCTTCCCCCAGCTGTAGGATGGCAGCCCCCTTTTGCTCTTCTCTGAGGCCCCCTTAGATGCTGAGCACCTTCCCAAGGTGGATTGGGGTGGGCTTGAGGAGATGCAGATGGTGCCACCAGGGTGATAGATGTGCTAAGACATCATTCTGCCCCTGCACTGGGTGGATGGAGGGTTCTGGCACATGGGCAGGATTCAGGATAGCAAGTGTGTGCACTGGGACAGCCAGGGAGAGCAGAGCTCACTGCTGCTCACCCATCGAAGCCTCATCAGGGAATTGCTCCCTGCATGCAGCACTGGGAGCTGCTTCCCCAGAGGGCAGGGACTTGGCAAGCCCAGCCCATTGCCTGCCTGAGCAGTGTTGGACATGCAGAGCTGACCCCTACAAAGCATCAGTGCCACATTCCTGAGACTCCCAGCCCCTGGCAGGCCCTACCTGTGCAGATGGGGTTCTCTGCTGACCACTGCTGGGAAGCCAGGCACTGCAGTGTGCCTGCCCCTCTCCGCTCAAACCCCTCCTGGCACCCGAACATGCAGGTGGAATTGTAGCTGAAGTCTCCATAGGGATGGCTGCAGTTCATGCGCACTCCCTTGGGCTCGAGCTTGGCACACTGCACGACTGGGAGAGATGAGGCACCACTAGCCCATTAGGAGCACAAGGAACTTGCCTGCTTTGCCACTGGGGCTCAGGCTGTCCATCAGAGAGCGAGGGATAGGGGTGGATGTCTCACCGTTCTCGCACTCAAGGCCATGGAAGCCAGGGTAGCACTCACAGCGGTAGCTCCCAATGGTCTCCACACACTCACCGCGCTGGCTGCATGGGAAGGGGTGACAGGAGGCTGCACACACAGAGGATGGTCATCAGGAGCCACTGGCCACCCTGCCAAGGTCCCCAACCCAACCAATACAGGTCCACGCCACGGTCCACCCGCTCACCCTGGTAGCACAGTGCCTTTTTCCTCCGGTTGCAGGGCTCATCGTTCCACTTGCCCGACTCCTGCTGCCGCTTGATGTAGATCTCCACACAGTCCTGGTTGGAGCGGCGGTTGTTGGGCTCTCCGGCTGCCCAGTTCTCCGCTTCCTTTGTCAGAGCCTTTCTGGTGCCCACCCAGGTCCAGGTGCCACGCAGCTTGCGGATGCCAATCCAGTAGTAGCGCCCATGGAAGGGCAGGGTATCATTGAGGTACTCAATCTCTTGCTTGTTCTGGATTGCCACCAGGTCGGTGAAGAAGGTCTGGCAGTAGTTCCTGGCCTGCTCCCATGTGTAGTCCCCTTGGTCACTGTAGTGGTATGTCCAGGCACCCACCTCTACCCATGTCACTATGCCTGCAAGAGAGGATGAGACCGGGATCGACACAGAAAGGATGGGTGCCTTGGGACATGAGGGTGGGCTGGGGCTGGCATCAGGGCCAAGAGATGCCAGCGACCAGTTGCGTGAGGGAATGGGAAGAAGGGACAAGTATGGGTGAGAATGGGGCTCTAAGGGTACATGGAGACCTGAGTGGATCAGGCATGGCAGAAAGAGCTGAGGTGGGACAGAGGATGACAGCACAGGGATGAGGAAGTTGGGGGAGACAGGGTGAAGGTTGAGATGCGGATGCATGGGATGGGGTGGGCAGAAGAGCCCCAAGCGGTGATGCCATCCCCTCCTCCAGCACAAGGGGCGACAGCCCAGCCCCACAGCCCCGCTCCCCTGCCCACAAAGGTTTCCCAAAGGGAACACAACATCGAGATGGTTCCTATAACATGGTTCCTTCCTTGAGTGCAGAAGTGTACCACTTCAATTTTCGTGCTTCTACATGAGAGTCAGCTTAAAGCAAGGCAGAGCAATGAGCATGCCCTCAACTGAAAATGCATTTGGATCCCAAGCTGCTCATCTAAGCCAGAGATGGTCTTAAGAGTCTTCTAAAATTCAGTATTGCAAAACAATGTCTTGCAAAAGTCAAGTTCACATCCTGGTCATGCCCAACAGACAGGGCAAGGCCAGAGATTAACTGGAACCCACAGCCAGAAGCGAAGGGCACTTTGTTGAAACCCTGCTCTTATTTACTGCATTTCACACCACAACTTGATGCAATCAAAGGGTTTTAGTCACAAAAAAAAAGCTTCCTCCCTCCTCCCCAGAAGCAGGTATCTCCACAACTGCAGGAAGTGATAGAGGGATCATATCTCAAACTGTGCAGAAATTGAGATGGAGATCAAAGTTTATTCCAAACAACCAGACTGGGGTACCATGTGTCTTGGGCGAGCATATCACACTGTGGTCATGCAGGCAAAGATCTGCGCATCACAGATTAGATGCAAATCTGGGTCTTCCCAAGTCCAATTAGGGCTCTATTTTTGTCAATAATTATGCATTTTTCTAAGCAAAATTCCCGCCCTTTGTCTGGCGTTCCTTGTCAAAGAACAAACTATCCACTTTGTTCAACAACAACAAAGCTGAGGAAAACGTGGCCTTCAACAGCACACTCCTCTTCACCCCTTGGGAGTTTGGAGCTGCAGGACAGAAGCCTTGGCACCTCCAGGAAGCCTGCCCCAGCTTCAGCTCCGACCACTCAAGTGCTCGCCCTTGCTGCCTCCCCAGCACAGCTTGGGGCATCTGCTCTGCTGCCCTCGCACACCCCATCCCCAAACTGAGAAGGACCAGGGAGCCCATCCACTACTTGCCCATCCTCCATATGCTCTCCTGCCTCTTCCCTCCAGCTACACCAGTAACACCCTCTCTACAGCACAGCTCATCCCCACTCCTTCACCACAGCCTTATGTTACCTCTCCCTGCCTCAGCTGGAGTTGGAACCCTACCTGGGTGCTGTTTGCCTACATTTTGACCCCTCCACTACCCTGGCAGCCCCCAGTGCCTACCCCCCCCATAGTGCACTCGGGGTGCCTTTGCATTTTTGTTTTCCCCTGAGACCTAACATCTTGGCCTCCTTCTGACACTTCTGCATTTTCCTCCATTCCTTAGTTTAATCATGAAAACTCATTTGGAAAATAACCCAGCTCACAGGGGATCTCTAGGGACAGAGCAGGCACTGGCAGGTCTTGCTCGGTGCAATGCCAATGTGTGAAGGAAACCATCCTGCAGGCAGCAAAACCAGATTAGTTTCTACTCTGACTTCTTCTCCTGATGTCAATTAACAGCTTTAACTCCTTGTGGCAGCAGCCCAGCTGTGCTCCCAACCCTTGCACCCATGGGTCCTGTAGTTACATCCCTGTCTGGCTCCGTAGGCAGGGGGAGAGCTGCTGCTGCCTTTCTCCAGTTCATGGTACAGTGCACCATCAGCCACGGAGCATTTGGGGAACAAGACCCGCTGTGGGGACCCCATACATGTGACCTAGTTGTCCCTGAAGGAGCATGGTCCTACAACAGGCCTGTCTGGAGCTGGCCCAGGCAGATGCAGCCCTCTCTCAGGTGAGGAAGATCCAGCCATGGGGCTGGCAGCCATGGAATTGTGGCAGATAGGACCCCAAAATAACATTGCTGCCCTTCTCCAGTTTCCTAGACCTGCAGACTTCTTGGCAGCAGGGTCATGCTAGGCTTATCAAGCAGGCAGCTTACCCCATGCGATGGCAGCAATGCCCAGGTAGCAGATGCCACGAGAGCTCAGAGCCCATGTCCTCCCGGTAGATTGCAGTCCTACCGCAGCAGCACCCTGCATATCAGGGAGAGAGGCGTGAGCAAGCACAGCCCACGGGGACTCATGCACCTTGCCGTCCACCCGCACTGCTGCCAGGTGGGTCCTGGTAGCCACAAGGGCACACTGTTTGTGCCAGCTTGCACACAGGCATGCATGATGCCACTGGCCAGGTATGGCTCTGCTGGAGATAGGGCTCATCCAGCAAGGCACTTTGTGAGAGGTTGGTGCATACAGCACAGCTGGGCAGTGGCAAGGGGGCGGGGGGTATGCCAGGATTGGAGTTCACTCCTGGGGAGCCCCTAAGTCCAAGGCATGCCTTGTGCCCCCCACTCCTCCCCATCCACCCAGGGCTGGCATATGCCTCCACAGCAGCAGTGCCCTATGTGCATGGCAGTGCCCTGTGTGCCTGGCATAATTTCGCTGCCATGGGGCTCTCTGAGGCAGCCTGGGTCCTTCCCGTGGGTGCCCGGCAGCAGCACCAGTTCCTGGTAGTGCCCACGCACAGCCCTGCCCTCCCCCAACTTCCTTTCCCAGGCAGACCCCAACTCATCCCCAAGGAAAGGAGGGGGACCTACCATGTTGGCGCCACAGATGCACCTTGCCCAGCTGCCGGCAGCGCTAAGGGCGTCTCGCCCTCAGCAGGCAGCGCGGCTCACACTTCCTCCAAGTGCGCAGAGCATTGCTCCCTGCCCTTGGNAGCCCGCATCCTGTCCCAAACCCCTGCCTCCCCAGCCACAGGGCTCTCCCACCCCAGAGACCCCACTGCCAGCCCGGATCCAGAGAGGAACAGCAGGGTCACCCACAACTGCGGCACTGGTGGGACTCAGCTTGGCACCTGCCCCATGGCATGGGAGCTGGGTGCATCTCTACACTGCCACAAGGACATGACAGCCGCAGAAGTTGACCCACAATGAGCCAGGCTTGTCTGAGCCCCCCAGGAGGTGGAGAAGGGCCCCTCAGGAAGGGTCCAGCACCAGCCCAGGCCCAGGGCACCGAGACGTCTCCAACTCACCATGTAAATGTTGCAGTGCCCACACTGGTGGTCGTAGGACAGAGGAGAGATGAGGTGTGATGAGCTCCCACATAGGCTGAGCAGGAACGTGGCTCGCAGCCTCCCAGCTCCTGCGCTGGATGCTCTCTTCTCTCACAGGCTTTTTCCTCTGGCTGTGAATCTTCATATACCGTTTATAAACAGTTACTTACACAATATATTTTCCTGTCTTTGCCTTTAAGTCTTTATGAGAAAGGTCCAAGAACATGCCAGAGAAACTTCCCCTGAGTTGTTAATATCCTTTATAAACTTCCACCAATGCTTCAGGAACTGCCTCATTGTGTCCACCTCCCCTTGGATAATTCCCGAATCATTATAAATCTTTCCTTAGCCCGTTCTGCTTCTAATTAAAATTGCCTTGGCAGGGTTTTCTGCAGGAATTACTCTGCTCACTTCCAGTTAAAGCCAAAGCGAGAGCCATGCATTTTCCAGTTCCAGAGAAATTGATGCTGCTCCAGCGGAACTCATGCTAGACAAAAGGAGGAACCCATCACACAAAAGTCATAATCCACCACAATGACTTTATCCTTGGCCAATGTAAATGAAACTTGGTTCCTGTCTCTGGATTTCTTTCTTGAAAATTATTTTACTGCAATTATCTATTTTTATCGAGTTGTCGAGGATGAGCCTGTATGTCCAGTAATTCAGGAGTGCTCGTTTTCTAGCAGCTCATGCACAGATGGTGCACAATTACGGCCAGGGAAAAGTCAGCTAGGTGGGCTCAGCAGAGAGGCTGAGGGGCAGCTGCTGGGGCAGGAGAGCATCTCCAGATGCTGAGGGTCACCGGGCAGGGTGGGAACTTCCTCCCCCATGTGATGGGAGACCTGCTGGGAGTGAAAGGGGTGCTCATGGGTGCATGGCCCTGAGGGGGAGCAGGCTGTGCCCCTCCTGCCAGTTTCACTTCTGCTGAAACCCGACACAGTAACGCAGAGTAGTAGGAAAAAATATATTCCTACCTTTATTTTTGTGACTAAAAATAGTTTCTGGTATTGTTTTAAAAACAGAGGCAAGGTGTCTTCTGCTGCAAAGGGCAGAATGTGGCCAAGTTCAAGGCTGTTTGTGGGGGCAGATACCCCCTGCATGCGGGTGCCTGAGCTCAGAGGGGGAGTCCTACATGGCAGGACAGGTACTGAGGGTTGCTTTGCAGGTATTGGAAGAAGGTTCATGTGGTGGGAAGCAGAGAAGACCCAAATCAGCTCTGCAGATCTTCTGGGAGCTGGCTAATCACCAGGAACCCTTTCACATCTCTGGTGGTTTCCAAGGCTGTCTTCCTAGGGAAGGATTCAGGATGCTGCAGGGCACATGCTTCCTGTTGGGTTCCTGCTGTCCTACTTACCAGGAAAGGGCCTGTGTCCCTGCCTTATGGGCTGAGCAGTGCAGGGACTTCCCAGGCAGTGGGATGGCATATCCTGCCCCCTTAGACCCACTCTGAGGGCAGAGCTCAAGCTGCAAGCCAGGGGCTCAGCAGGAACTCAAAGGAGCAGGGACAAAGGCACTTTCCTGTGTCACCTTCTCACCACCCCTCTGGGCCCTGCAGGGATCTGGAATGGAAATGCACCTCATTTGCTGTGCCCCAGTCCTGAGCCACAGAAGGAGGCGATGCTCTCTCCCGAGAGCCCTGCTGTGGGCTATGTCTGTGTGGAAAGGGCATGGGTGTCCCACTCCCACCTCCAAATGGCTGCCAAGGGTGCTGTGCAGCCAGTGGGTTGGGCAATCCAGCCGCAGGTTGCAACTGCAGGGCTCACCTGGGGAAGCAGCTCATCCGTTCTCAGCTATGACTGCCTGCCCAGGCTGATGCTCTACTCCCTCTTGACTTGCTTGGCTGTACCGCAGGAAGGATGTCGTGCACAGGGCAGCGTGTGATGCCTGCACAGGTATTCCGATGGCTCTGGGAGCACCCAGGTGTGGATGGGACCCACAGTGCCAGGGGCTGTATGTGCTGCATGGGGAGGTGGGCAGTGGCAGAAGTAGGCAGATGCCCTAGGGCTTAGCTTCTGCAGAGCCCCAGGGCCAAGTTCAGGCTTTGCTCCCAGTGTGTCCCCAGGGAGTGCCCAGGACCAAGTGGAGTGAGACTCTGGGGGCAGGGGGTGCAAGGACCACCCTGTCACCACCGCGCTGCAACCCCCCGCCCCATGCAGAAGCACACTTGTGTTGTTTTCGGCACATGCTCCCACCAATGGTGGCACAGCCTGTTCCCCTCCTTGTGCAATGTCCCCCAGCAAACCGCAGAGGAACTGAGTCACCCTGACACAATCTGCTGGGCTTGGCTGCCACCGGTGATACAGTGGGAATCTTCCTGGGGAGCCCCCCTCACCTCCTCCACCAGGGAGGGCTCAGCAGCCCACCAGAGTGAGGAGGCACCCATCAGTACCCCTGCAGGAGCATGGTGTGGTACTGGTGAGGATCCACAATCCCCTTCTTCACCCTGGGGACCAAGGCATCTCACTCTGAGCCTTTAGAGGCACCTCCTGAGTGCAGACAGGGGACAGCACCCAGCGACTGAAGGTCCCCAGGGGGTGTTTGACCCAAAGGGTGTCCCTGAGCTGCAGAGTGTCTTTGGTCATGTCTCCCAGCCCAATGCCTGGTCTGCAGCCTGAGCAGCCAGACCCTCCTCCGACAGCCCCAGAGAAAAGCAGCACCCGATAAAATCTTTCTCACAATTTAAAAGTGTTTGGCATTATCTGAGAGCCATCCTGGTTTGGAGAGAGTGAGAGGATTGCGAGGAGTAGCTGGGACCAGAAGGACGAGGATGGTCCCAAGACACCCCAGGGGCCCTGGCAACCCAGACTCCGCACCCACAGGAACCTTGTGGTGCTGGGACAGCCCCGGCTGCAGGGGTAGTTTCAGGCAAATCACTCCTGCCCACCTCACCTGGTCCCTCTCAGAGACGTTTCTTTTATCTCAGCTAAGGACAGCTTTCTGCCTCACACCTTTCCCCTGCCATGCTGGTGGTGGACAGCCTTTTCACTGGGCACCACTGCCAGCTGGGTACCCCTGCCCATGCTTCCTGCTGGCTCCCTGGTGCCAGTGAGCAGCAACACGTGCCTGGCTTGCCAAACAGGATGCTGGGGGCGTAGAAAATGCCGCAGTTATCTCCCTGCTTGTGTGGTAGGGAGTAAACCACCTGTGCCCACCTGGGGAATCCCCAGCAAAGCCTCTGCCCTGCCAGCAAGTTGGGGCACAGGGTGGGTTTGAGGTGATGTGGTGCAGCTCTGGGGATGTGCCACATGCAGGGGCAGCCCTGCCGACATGCAGGCAGCCCCTGCCCTAAGCAAGAGCAGAACCACTCAGACTGTAGAGCTGCCCCTGGTAACTGTGACTACTCTGCCTGTGCCCTGCCTGGCTCCCCTGGACAGCACCATAGTCACTGACAGCTGCTGTGTGCTATTGCCTGCTCCCTTCCTCTCCTATCTGTCTTGTTGCTGCATGGGCTCTGTCCTCTGCAGGGCCACTGCAGCCCACCCGGGGCCAGTGGATGAACATAATCAGCACCAAGATATGTGTCTCCAGCCAGGGCCAGCCCTGTGTGGAACAAACAATGTCCTCTCCTCCAGCCTTTGGCAACCCCTCAGGCAGGCACTGAGCCCAGCTGCATTTTCCCTCGAGACAGAAGCATCCTTGAGGATATTCTTCATCTTTTGGCAGGCCAGGGCCGAGCTCTTCTCTTTCTCACCTCCCTGCTTCAGCGCAGACAGTATTTTGATGCTTTCTCCCCTGGGATCTCGGATATCTTTCTGCTCCAAGGAGCTACTCTGTCCTGTGACTTGCCAGTCTATTTAAATTGCTGATTTATTTTCTGCAGGTAGGGCAGGCTCTGGCACAACATGTGTTTTAAGGTCTTTTGTACATCTCAACCACTTTGCTTTAGTGGATCTACAAACTGCCCTGCCCACACTGCTCACGCTGTTGCAAACCACCGAGCTTTGCCCTGTGTGGTGTCCCTCTGTGTGCAACCCCAGGAATGGGGTAGCCCCATCTGAATCGCTGCTGCTGTGGCCATCCAGCTCTCCGTGCACGGGATCAGTGGCACTTGCTCATGTTGCCTGTCTCTAACAGTCCTGACTTTTGGGGCAAGCCCCAGCAAGAAAAAACAGAAGCTAAAATAATGAGGGTCACCTTTGAAATGAATTCCTCCTCCTCTGACCTCTCGCAGCTTTGCTTTAAGACCAAAATGTTTATAAACACCAAAATAACTGTGTTTCAGCCATGGGCAGAGGGGTAGAGGTTCTTTCACAGCTGAGCAGCAGAAGCAAAACGCCTTTTCTGCACTTTTCTGCTAGACAATGGTAAGGCAACATAGGGAATGCTTTCCTAGCTTATTTTTATTTTTAGTTACCCTTGAAAAGAAAAGGACTGTTTTGCAGAGAGGCATTTTGTGTGGACTCACTGGCCCGAGAGGATGCAAGGCAGGACCTTTTCCCTTTACCCATCCCTGCTGCTCTGCTGGGACCTGGCTGTCCTAGCCCTGCACTGAGACCATACCTGGCTCCTCAGGGGAGAGCAGTGTGCAGGAAGCAGCTCCCCAGGCTGTCCAGCTCCGACCACAGCCGCCAACCCTCTGCCACCTCTGGCACTGTCACACCATCATCACATGAAGCTTTCCCAGTGCTCAGCAAGAGCTAGAAACCTGCTTTTGCTCTACGGGCACTGATGTCCTTCGGCAGATGCATGGGTCTGGCAGCAGCATCCGTCTGGATGAACACTGGCGCGGGCAATGAGCAGAGCTGTGCCAGCTGCAGAGCCTGTCCCCTCTGCCATGGGGGTGCTGCGGGGGTCCTGTGGGGGTGCTGAGGGCTGCTGTGGTGTGTCCGCTGGCCAGCGGGCCATTGCTCTCCACAATGAGCCGAAGGAGCCCTGCCCCAGGGAAGTCCATGATGACCACCCCCCAGCGCACAGGCTGCCCCCTTCGACGCCGCAGGTGCTGGTAGCAGCGCCGGTTCACGAAGCGGGCCACTTCCTCAGGGCAGGTGAAGAGCCCGTTGCCGGAGCAGAAGGTGAGGTGCATGGTGGTGGGGTCCCCACTGGCTGCCCTCTCCAGGTGCCGCCGTGCCCGGGCCCACTTGCGCTCCAGTGAGAGGACATTCCAGGCATCACTGATGCTCAGCTGCTCATAGGGGATGCCCAGCACCTCCTGCGCCAGTGCCTCCAGCACCACGATCTTTCCCCGTACCTGGCCCAGTGTTGGCACCTCCTCCCGGCACCACACGCGCCCCTGTCCTTCTTCCAGCAGGCAGCGGTGCAGTTGGGCAGCAAAGCCCGGCTGGGAGAAGATGGGCAGCTCCTCCTTGATGCGCATGAGCACAGCCTCACTGGGATGGGCAGAGAGGAAGCGCAGGGTGCGGCGTAGGACCTCCCGCAGGCTGGCCTGCTGGAAGGTGCAGAGGTGGTAGATGTAGAGCTCGCCCCTCGCCAGCTTGCAGCGCACATCCAGGAAGCGGATGCCGGACGCCAGCTGGGCCTCCAGGCCCCAGCTCTGGCACCGCAGGCGCCGGCCGCCGAACAGGCTGAGGGAGTCATGGGTGCCAGGGATGGAGAGGCAGGAGAGGGGCAGGGTGTCAGGGAGCCCTGCCATCCAGTCAGGACAGCAGGCTGCTGGCTGGGGCATGCAGTCGAACGACGCGCTGCGCTGGCACTGCGCCTCCATGCTGGTGGGAGACTGGGCACCCCAGCACTTGGTGGGCCCCACCGAACCCTGCTGTGGAGGAGAAACAGACCAAGGGCAGTGGGCATGGCCCCCACGCATCCTAGTCCCACCCATCCCCAGAGGTACAGAATCACAGAATCATAGAATTATAGAGTAGTTTGGGTTGGAAGGGACCTTTAAAGGTCATCTAGTCCAACCTCTCTGCAATGAGCAGGAACATCTTCAACTAGGTCAGGTTGCTCAAAGCCCTGTCCAGCCTGACTTTGAATGTTTCCAGGGATGGAATATCTATCACCTCTGAGCAACTTGTTCCAGTTTCATCACCCTAAAATTTCTTCCTTAAATCTAGTCTGAATTTACCCTCTTTCAGTTTAAAACTGTTACCCTTCATCGTATCACAACAAACTGTACTAAAAGCCTACCCCCATCTTTCCTGTAGGCTCCCTTTAAGTACTGGAAGGCCACAATAAGGTCTCCCCAGAAGCCTTCTCTTCTCCAGGCTGAACAACCCCAACTCTCTCAGCCTGTCTTCATTGGAGAGGTGCTCCATCCCTCAGATTATTTTGTGGCCTTCCTCTGGACCTGTTTCAACAGATCCATGTCTTTGTTGTGCCGAGGACTCCAGAGCTGTCCCCACCATCCCATGAAACCCTACAGTGTACCATATGCCCCATACATGTTGCTGCCAATACTCCGCACGGTCACACAGTATGGTTCCCCTCCCACTCTCAAGCACTTGTCCCACTGCCCATGAGTCCCGTCATGACCCAGCCTCCCCCTCCTGCACCCACCTGGGTTTGCCTGTGGCTGCAGGGTGCAGCCTGCTGGACAGGGCGCACAGCCGTGGGTACCAGCAGCACACTGGCAGGTGGAGTGGGATGCTGGCCATTAACTTGATGACAGCCATGACGTGTGTCCTGCCTCGCACATGGCACGTGCACTGAGGATTCATCTTCAGCCTTCGGCCAAGGGAAGTGCTTGGCAGACACGCTGGGCTAGATAATCGCCTGGCTGATCCTGAAAGCAGCCATTCAGGCCTCTGCACCTCCCTCTCCAGGAATCAGGACAAACAGGATTGGGGTGCCGCAGGGCTCCTTGACGCTATCTAGGTGCCAATGCCCCTGCTCCAGAGCCACATCTCAGGTTGGCTCCCAGTGGGACCTGGACCCTCCTGGTGATGATTGCCATCATTCTCGTCAGAGGAACAACATCCAGGCAAGGATCTGGAGCAGTGCTTGCCAGCTGTTATGGTTTGAGGAACCCACAATGATGTATTGTCATTTAGACAATTATTCTATCACCTAATGACCCCCACACGCACCTGGGAAGGGAATCTGGGAAAAAGCAAGAAAACCTGAGGGTTGAAATATAAACAGATTTAATAGAATAAGACTAATTAATTAACATTAATAATAGTAAAGAACCAGTATTGACCCCAATACCAATATAAATTATACAAGGATTATACTTGTTCCATTCTCTCAGCAGGAAGATGTGCACTCCCAGCAGGGGACAGCAAACGTGGGACACTGCGAGCACTATGGCTTTGGGAGAAAAGGAAGGGCTCAGGGGTCTGTCACCAGGGCAAAAAGTTCTCAGGATCGCAGCCATTATAGAAGAGAGAGAGATTCTCAGCGATCTTTCTAATTTATATTGAATGCAGCATTCATAGTATGAAATAATCCTGTGGGCCAGCTTGGGTCAAATGCCCGGGTCTTGCTTCTCCTCATAGCTGCATCTGGTGAGCTCAAAAACACTGAGACCTTGAAACCCACACAGCCTAGCTGGCTGTAAAGTAAATATTTTCACAAATTCAGACACTAGAGTCTTCTAAAAGTGCAGTTTTCCCAGGCATTAGAAGAGTAATTAGTCCTGTGTCGCTCAAACCAGGATGCCAGTGCACCCCAGGACCTGCTCATCAAGGATCCCCTAGGGAAGTGGGGGCCAGGCACCAGAGCCTGCTTGACAACAGA
Organism: Rhinoptilus africanus; assembly: GCA_013400135.1. Taxonomy (NCBI): domain Eukaryota; kingdom Metazoa; phylum Chordata; class Aves; order Charadriiformes; family Glareolidae; genus Rhinoptilus; species Rhinoptilus africanus. The sequence goes on along the minus strand of VXBO01006103.1, from coordinate 760 downwards.
GCAACCCCGAGGCTGCTGCCGGTGGCCAGGGCTGTTGTCACGGGTGGGATGCAAGTGCCATGGCTGTGGTGGGATCTGGAGCTGGTGCTGGGGGGGTGGGAGGGTGTGTGACTGCCCTGGGTACACAGCTACAGGGCACCCCGGTTGGCAGCGCGCACTGACCCCAGTGATTTTTGGGTAGGAGCTGCCCAGCAGGTCACAGGCCCCTCTGAGCATCCCTCTCAGGACACATCCCTTGCACGGGAGGGCACAGAGGTCCTCCTTCTGCTATGGGCTCTGCCACGACAAGGACATTTAGATTAGACACTAGGAAGAAATTCTTAACTATGAGGGTGGGTGGTGAGGCACTGGAACAGGTTGTCCAAGGATGCTGTGGATGCCCCATCCCTGGAAGTGTTCAATACCAGGCTGGATGGGGCTTTGAGCAGCCTGGTCTAGTGGGAGGTGTCCCTGCCCATGGCAGGGGTTGGAACTGGATGATCTTTAAGATCCCTTCCAACCCAAACCATTCTATTATTCTGTGACACCAGAAGGAGAGACAGAAGGTGGAGGGACACTGGCAAACGTTCTTCCGGGACTGGGAGCAGCAGTGAGGCGAAGAGGGGGTCCCTCTGGGGAGACAGAGGCCCTGCAGCTTCCCACAGCCCCTGAAAAAGGCTCTTATCTTATCTGAAACTGCAGCTTGTGCCCGCCGCCTGCCCGCCACCGGGAAGACGGCGACTCCCCCGCCCGCAAACCCGGACAGGCGGAAGCCAGGCCC